>JAPXFY010000033.1:46376179-46388679 GCA_030674185.1 Monoplex corrugatus
TGGTTGGTGTAGAGGACAGCTGTCTGCCTACAGTCTGTACGTCCTGGTTGGTGTAGAGGACAGCTGTCTGCCTACAGTATGTACGTCCTGGTTGGTGTAGAGGACAGCTGTCACCCTATGTACGTCGTGGTTGGTGTAGAGGTGCAGGTGCCCCCCTACAGTATATACGTCGTGGTTGGTGTAGAGGACAGCTGTCTCCCTATGTACGTCCTGGTTGGTGTAGAGGACAGCTGTCTCCCTATGTACGTCCTGGTTGGTGTAGAGGACAGCTGTCTGCCTATGTACGTCCTGGTTGGTGTAGAGGACAGCTGTCTCCCTATGTACGTCCTGGTTGGTGTAGAGGACAGCTGTCTCCCTATGTACGTCCTGGTTGGTGTAGAGGACAGCTGTCTGCCTACAGTATGTACGTCGTGGTTGATGTAGAGGACAGCTGTCTCCCTACAGTATGTACGTCGTGGTTGGTGTAGAGGACAGCTGTCTGCCTACACTATGTACGTCCTGGTTGGTGTAGAGGACAGTGTCTCCCTACAGTATGTACGTCCTGGTTGGTATAGAGGACAGCTGTCTCCCTATGTACGTCGTGGTTGGTGTAGAGGACAGCTGTCTCCCTACAGTATGTACGTCCTGGTTGGTGTAGAGGACAGCTGTCTCCCTATGTACGTCGTGGTTGGTGTAGAGGACAGCTGTCTGCCTACAGTATGTACGTCCTGGTTGGTGTAGAGCACAGCTGTCTGTCTACAGTATGTACGTCGTGGTTGGTGTAGAGGACAGCTGTGCCTACAGTATGTACGTCCTGGTTGGTGTAGAGGACAGCTGTCTGCCTACAGTCTATACGTCCTGGTTGGTGTAGAGGACAGCTGTCTGCCTACAGTCTATACGTCCTGGTTGGTGTAGAGGACAGCTGTCTGCCTACAGTCTATACGTCCTGGTTGGTGTAGAGGACAGCTGTCTGCCTACAGTATGTACGTCCTGGTTGGTGTAGAGGACAGCTGTCTGCCTACAGTCTGATTATATTGATTTGAATCTGACTCAGGACAAACTTTGTAGTGCAACCCTTGGTCCATTCAGCTGTAATTAGGCCCCTGACCTTGCTGTCTGTCTGGATAAAGTAAAGCTGAGAGAGACAAGATTTGGGAGTTTGTTTAAGAAGGATTGATGGCACTCACATAGTGTCGTCTGTACGCCGTCTACATTTGCCAGCATTGTCTGGCAGACTCCCTGAGCCTGCGCAAAACCTGTGCTCTGGCAAGGTCTTGAAATGGGGAGGGTGGGGGGGGGGACGTATAAAACATTGAAGTGACTCCACCAGAATGATGGTAACATTAAGATGGACAGCGAATAGGTCAGTTCTTATGCTGCAGGCTGGGATTGAACTCCAGATATCAGATCTTGCATCCACGGCTCTATCAAGACAACCTAGTGGCGCAGGAGATGGGCACCATCTTGGTAATGCTGGTCACGAGAAAAGTTGAGGTCTCTACCACCTCACTGTCGTACATTTTAAGGTACAACTGTTGCCCCTGTCCTGTACGGCTTGTGGAGTTGACTGTGACTTACAGGGGTGCATTAACAGTCATGTTCTGTATGTCATCATGTGGCGTCCACCATCTCTTTGCTCAAACAGAAATAAATGAATGTATAAAGATGGTAAATCAATAAATAAGTAAATAAATGAATAAACGTCCATGGCAGTGCCTTTCTCTGTGTGGATGAACTGTAGCAATACCCCTCTCTGTACCACGGCCTTCGCCCTCCATCCCTCTCTCTCTCTCTCTCTCTCTCTCTCTCACTCGCTCGCTCGCTCTCTCGCTCTCTCTCTCTCAGAGAAGATGGAGGGATTTGAGTGTTGAGCAGACAATAGGCTTAGAACCGGAAAATAGGATCAGCGCTAGCTAAGTGGCTTATGCTGGAATCGGGTTGAAAATAGAGGGGGAGAGAGCAAAAGGGATGGGTGGGGTGGGGGTGGAAGGAGAGAAGGGGTGGGGAGATAACTTTCCAGCAGTCTCCAACTGGGACCATGTCAGGATAGCAGGCTTACTTCCCCTGGCTTAATAGGATCACCTGCGTTGTCCTCATCAGGAATGCCCAGTCTGTATGTCTGTGCTTACACACACACACACACGCTTGCTTGCTTGCAAGCATGTACACACACACGCACATACAAACACACACACACAAACACACACACACACACACACACACACACACACACACACACACACACACACACACATCCTCCCTCAGATTGACTTAAAAGATTTCCCTTTAATTAAATATCTCTCTCTCTCTCTCTCTCTCTCTCTCTCTCTCTCTCCTCTCTCTCTCTCTCTCTCCATCTCCATCAACGTGGTTTTTATCAATTTCTCTATAAGAACATAAAACAAGTGTACATGCAAATGTATAGATTAGCCATCATCATCATCATGTGCCCTTCCGCATGGCGTTGGCGACCATTGCCCTCCACACGAGTCTGTCCCTTGTCGCTGCAAGTACATCTCCCACCCTCTCTATCCTCAGCCACCCTGCGAGTCTGTCCAATATTTCTCCCTGGGTCTACCTGGTGTTCTCTTTCCCTCCAGTTTTCCTGTTGTGACCAGGTGCTCTGATTTCTCTTTCTTATATAAAATGGCCTATAAATGTCACTTGTCTTTTTTTCTAATCTTTTTTTATTAATGATCTGCTTGTGTCTGCCACCTTCAAGACTTTCTCGTTTGTTTTCTTTGCTGTCCATGGAACAATGAACAGTCTCCTTAGAAACCACATTCCAGTTGCCCTGATTTTGTTCTGACTTTGTGTGTTGACTGTCCACGCCTCACAACCATACAACAATATCAGTTCTATATAACGCTCAAGAACTGTCTTCCTGCTGTTAATTGATATGCTTTTGTTGGTAAGAACACTTTTTATCTTCGTTAATGCAGTTTTGGCTTGGCCGATTCTGCTGGCTATTTCTGATGTGCAGCTGCCGTCTGATGACCATTCCCAGATATTAACTCTGCGTAACGAATGTTGTTTTCATTTTTCCTCCAAGCTTTATCCCAGGGTATTCTTCTAGCTTTCTCATGATGATTTCGCTGTAAAGTGAAAACAAATCTGGTGACAGAACACAACCCTGCCTGACCCCTCTTGATATTTTGGAGAGAGCTTATATAGTTTTCTATTCTCATCGCTGCTGTTTGTTCCCAATACATAGCCTATTTCTGATTATTCTTAGATCTTTCCATCAGTATTGAGTCTTTCTAGTTGGTTGATCAATTCTTTGTGTCTTAACCGACTGAAAGCCTTGGTATAATCAACAAAGCGTATATATATAAATCCTTTTTCAGCTCGACTGACCTCTCTATCATAGTTTTTAGGATTTGTATGGCATTAATAGTTCCTTTCCCTTCGACAGATCCACAGTGTTCTTCCGCTGTTTCTCTGTAGATTGGCTACAGGAATACATAGTTCTTTACTTACAAAATGTAAAAGACACAGAAGTGTTATAGTAGGATGTATTTTATGTTTTGTTTTTCCCGCACAGAGGAAATCTCGTATTTTGTAGGTGGTCATAATTATAAACAGGTCAGATAGTCCACATTGCATATTCTGCTCTAGTTCGCTGTCTCTTTTAACGTCTGTTCACATGCGGTTTTAGTATCCAAGTCATCTGATTTTTTAAAATGAAATATTGGGAGGAGGGGAAAGTCTTTTTTTTTAGGTTAAAAGGCATTGTACTATTTATCTTACTCTAGTGTTCATTTTCAGCTCCTTTTTTTAAGTAAACTCCTCCCCTACCCCCTGCCTACCTTCCCCATCCCGTCCTAAATACCCCTTGCCATGTCTGATACCACCACCGCTACCGCACACCGTCCATTCCTCCCATTGATTTTAGCATTGAACTGCGCTTCACCGGGCATGCTGCGACATAGGAAATCAGATCTGTCTCGGCTGTGGTGTAGATCTGTTTCCAGCCGCTCACACAGGGAGCTGGTTTACACTCACTAGATCTAACTGACGGCGCCGCCACAGTCCAATGATGGCTGAGTCCTATTAAGTTGAGCCGATGTGGGGAATAAAAGGCGATTAAATGTGGCAAAGTCCTTTGTTTCAATGCAAGCAAAAGGTCCCTCCGCTGGCTGCTTGCTAGGCTTTGGCATTTGTCTTTCAGTTTACGTCATTTTCAGCCTAAGTCGCACTGAACAGCATCGACTGTTGGTCCATCCGGGGGTTTTATGCAAATGAACGCGTGCGTTTTGTTCTTAGTGGGATACGCCAATGAATGATCGCGTTACACAGTTGGCTAGATGATCAGAGAGGCTGTGCAGGACTAGAGAGACATAGGCCTATGGTCAAATCGGATTTTTGTTCCCCATTTTGAAACAGATCGACTGGCTTGGTTCGGGGTCATAATGAGTTTATTTATTTATTTATCTATTGAGGGAGTGTGTGTGTGTGTATGTGTGTGTGTGTGGGGGGGGGGGCTTGTATAAAAGAAATTGTAACGAGTGAGCAGGTCAACAATAGACATTAGATGCTGGTCAGTGTGACTGCGTAAGTTCGAGTTTGGCTCCTCCCTTCATCCCCCCCCACCCCCACCCCCGCAAAAAAAAAAAGTGGAGCCCCCGTTGTCTGAAGGTGATGGGTACCTGACCCTGTTCAGGATTGGGGAAGGTAAAGCAGTGAGGGAAGAAAAATAGACACTTCCCTGTTATGCTGGACTGAGAAATGGTCGTACCACCTCATCCCCTACAGCCTGAAAGTTAGGGGGGGGGGCAACATTTATCGTTTTCACTGCGTGAAGTAAAAGGAGGTGGGGTGGGGGATACTGGTTACTGGGTGAATAGTTCGAAGAATAAACAATGGTTACTGGATGAGTTGGGTGAACAACAGACACTGGTTACTGGGTGAATCAGGTGAACAACAGACACTGGTTACTGGGTGAATCAGGTGAACAACAGACACTGGTTACTGGGTGAACAACAGACACTGGTTACTGGGTGAATCAGGTGAACAACAGACACTGGTTACTGGGTGAATCAGGTGAACAACAGACACTGGTTACTGGGTGAATCAGGTGAACAACAGACACTGGTTACTGGGTGAATCAGGTGAACAACAGACACTGGTTACTGGGTGAACAACAGACACTGGTTACTGGGTGAACAACAGACACTGGTTACTGGGTGAATCAGGTGAACAACAGACACTGGTTACTGGGTGAATCAGGTGAACAACAGACACTGGTTACTGGGTGAACAACAGACACTGGTTACTGGGTGAATCAGGTGAACAACAGACACTGGTTACTGGGTGAACAACAGACACTGGTTACTGGGTGAATCAGGTGAACAACAGACACTGGTTACTGGGTGAACAACAGACACTGGTTACTGGGTGAATCAGGTGAACAACAGACACTGGTTACTGGGTGAACAACAGACACTGGTTACTGGGTGAATCAGGTGAACAACAGACACTGGTTACTGGGTGAATCAGGTGAACAACAGACACTGGTTACTGGGTGAATCAGGTGAACAACAGACACTGGTTACTGGGTGAACAACAGACACTGGTTACTGGGTGAATCAGGTGAACAACAGACACTGGTTACTGGGTGAATCAGGTGAACAACAGACACTGGTTACTGGGTGAACAACAGACACTGGTTACTGGGTGAATCAGGTGAACAACAGACATGGTTACTGGGTGAATCAGGTGAACAACAGACACTGGTTACTGGGTGAACAACAGACACTGGTTACTGGGTGAATCAGGTGAACAACAGACACTGGTTACTGGGTGAACAACAGATACTGGGTGAATCAGGTGAACAACAGACACTGGTTACTGGGTGAATCAGGTGAACAACAGACACTGGTTACTGGGTGAACAACAGACACTGGTTACTGGGTGAATCAGGTGAACAACAGACACTGGTTACTGGGTGAATCAGGTGAACAACAGACACTGGTTACTGGGTGAATCAGGTGAACAACAGACTCTGGTTACTGGTGAATCAGGTGAACAACAGACTCTGGTTACTGGGTGAATCAGGTGAACAACAGACACTGGTTACTGGGTGAACAACAGACACTGGTTACTGGGTGAATCAGGTGAACAACAGACACTGGTTACTGGGTGAACAACAGACACTGGTTACTGGGTGAATCAGGTGAACAACAGACACTGGTTACTGGGTGAATCAGGTGAACAACAGACACTGGTTACTGGGTGAATCAGGTGAACAACAGACATGGTTACTGGGTGAATCAGGTGAACAACAGACACTGGTTACTGGGTGAATCAGGTGAACAACAGACACTAGCAGTATGAAAACTGACCCAATGTGTGTGGCCATCAAGGTAGTGTACAAAATGACACACACACAAACAGGAGGGCCACACATGACACTGCCAAAGTGGAATGATCTTTAAAGAAATAAAAACAAAAGAGGACAAAAGAAAGAAAGGGAAAAAAAAAAAAAAAAAAAAAAAGAAAGGAAGAAGGGCGAAAACGCAATACACTGCAGAGTAGTCTCTCTCTCTCTCTCTCGCTCGACGATGATGATGACGATGAAGAGGGTGATGATGACAACGTCGACAATGAAAAAGATGATGATGACGATGATGATGTGGAAGATGATGATGTTACAGGGTGAGCGAGGTAAACGAAGGGGGGGTGGGGGGGGGATGCAGGACGTTGTGCATGTTGTCTGTCTTGATGGTGATGATAATGATGACAGTGACGACGACGATGATGATGATGATGTTTTGACGATGAGGATGAAATGGTGATGACGATAGTGGTGATAATGATGGTGTGTCAGGGAAAGCAAGATGAATGAGGGGGGATGAGGGGAGAACACAGTGCGCCGTGCCAGGTTGTCTCCCTTGATGGTGATGCTGATGATCATGATCATGATCATGATGTTGACGATCAAGATGATGATGATGATGACGATGACGATCACGGTGATGATGTTACAGGGAGAACGAGGTGAACGAAGAGGGATGGGGAGAGAACGCAGTGCGCTGTGCTGTGCTGTCTCTCTTGATGATGACCATGATAATGATGGAGATGATGATGATGGTGATGATGGTGATAATGATGGTGATGATGATGATGATGATGATGGTGATGATGGTGATGATGATGATGATGATGATGGTGATGATGATGTTACAGGGAGAGTGAGGTGAACGACGAGGGTTGGGGGGAGAACGCAGTGCGCTGTGCTGTGCTGTCTCTCTTGAAACACCATTCCCAGTCAGCACTGGCCAAACTGTCACCGCTTAGTCAGGTAATGCCCCCCCCCCCCCCTGTTTGTGTGTGTGTGTTCGTGGGTGCGTGTGTGTGTGTGTTTTGTGTGTTTACTTGTTTGTGTTTAGCTATGTGTGTCTGTGTTTGTGTTTTTGCTTGAAATGTGTGTGTTTCTGTTTTAGCATACATGTGTGTATATTTGTGTATGTGTGTGTTTATGTTGTTTGTGTTGCATTGTTGTGTGTGTGTGTATGTGAGCGCTAGTGTGTGTTTATGTGTGTGTGTGTGTGTATGTGAGCGCTAGTGTGTGTTTATGTGTGTGTGTGAACAGCTTCTTGCCTTAACTCCATAGCAAATCTGGTAAAAGCCCACAGTATTGGTTATGTATGGTTTAATCATTAAACACGTGTGTTAAACATGGACACAGAGAGAGAGAGAGAGAGAGAGAGTGTGTGTGTGTGTGTGTGTGTGTGTGTGTGCCACTTTCTTGTTATATTCCTTCAAAAATACAAAAGATCACACACTCTCTCTCTCTGTCCATGTTTAACACACACACACACACACACACACACACACACACACACACACACACACACACACACACACACACACACACACACACACAATACACACACTGACGGTGATGAGAACGATAGACGGCGTTAGTGGTGAGGGTGATGATGATTGTGTGTTGATGAGGACGATGATGATTGTCATGATGGCACCGTCGATGATGGTGATGGTGATGACAGTGATGATGGTGATGACGATGAAAGACAGTGATGATGGTGATGGTGATGACAGTGATGATGGTGATGACGATGAAAGACAGTGATGATGGTGATGGTGATGACAGTGATGATGGTGATGGTGATGACAGTGATGATGGTGATGACGATGAAAGACAGTGATGATGGTGATGGTGATGACAGTGATGATGGTGATGACGATGAAAGACAGTGATGATGGTGATGGTGATGACAGTGATGATGGTGATGACAGTGATGATGGTGATGACGATGAAAGACAGTGATGATGGTGATGGTGATGACAGTGATGATGGTGATGACAGTGATGATGGTGATGACGATGAAAGACAGTGATGATGGTGATGGTGATGACAGTGATGATGGTGATGGTGATGACAGTGATGATGGTGATGACGATGAAAGACAGTGATGATGGTGATGGTGATGACAGTGATGATGGTGATGACGATGAAAGACAGTGATGATGGTGATGGTGATGACAGTGATGATGGTGATGGTGATGACAGTGATGATGGTGATGACGATGAAAGACAGTGATGATGGTGATGGTGATGACAGTGATGATGGTGATGACAGTGATGATGGTGATGACGATGAAAGACAGTGATGATGGTGATGGTGATGACAGTGATGATGGTGATGACGATGAAAGACAGTGATGATGGTGATGGTGATGACAGTGATGATGGTGATGACGATGAAAGACAGTGATGATGGTGATGGTGATGACAGTGATGATGGTGATGGTGATGACAGTGATGATGGTGATGGTGATGACAGTGATGATGGTGATGGTGATGACAGTGATGATGGTGATGGTGATGACAGTGATGATGGTGATGGTGATGACAGTGATGATGGTGATGACGATGAAAGACAGTGATGATGGTGATGACAGTGATGATGGTGATGGTGATGACAGTGATGATGGTGATGGTGATGACAGTGATGATGGTGATGGTGATGACAGTGATGATGGTGATGGTGATGATGGTGATGGTGATGACAGTGATGATGGTGATGGTGATGACAGTGATGATGGTGATGGTGATGACAGTGATGATGGTGATGGTGATGACAGTGATGATGGTGATGACGATGAAAGACAGTGATGATGGTGATGACAGTGATGATGGTGATGGTGATGACAGTGATGATGGTGATGACAGTGATGATGGTGATGGTGATGACAGTGATGATGGTGATGACGATGAAAGACAGTGATGATGGTGATGACAGTGATGATGGTGATGACAGTGATGATGGTGATGGTGATGACAGTGATGATGGTGATGGTGATGACAGTGATGATGGTGATGACGATGAAAGACAGTGATGATGGTGATGACAGTGATGATGGTGATGGTGATGACAGTGATGATGGTGATGACAGTGATGATGGTGATGGTGATGACAGTGATGATGGTGATGGTGATGACAGTGATGATGGTGATGGTGATGACAGTGATGATGGTGATGGTGATGACAGTGATGATGGTGATGGTGATGACAGTGATGATGGTGATGGTGATGACAGTGATGATGGTGATGGTGATGACAGTGATGATGGTGATGGTGATGACAGTGATGATGGTGATGGTGATGACAGTGATGATGGTGATGGTGATGACAGTGATGATGGTGATGGTGATGACAGTGATGATGGTGATGGTGATGACAGTGATGATGGTGATGACGATGACAGTGATGATGGTGATGGTGATGACAGTGATGATGGTGATGGTGATGACAGTGATGATGGTGATGGTGATGACAGTGATGATGGTGATGACGATGAAAGACAGTGATGATGGTGATGACAGTGATGATGGTGATGGTGATGACAGTGATGATGGTGATGGTGATGACAGTGATGATGGTGATGACAGTCGGTGACAGTGAAGATTATGACGACAATAATGATGATTTTGCGTTGATGAAGACAGTAATGATTGTGATGATAAAGGGTGATGATGGTGATGATAAAGGGTGATGATGGAGATGATAAAGAAGATGATGACGATGATGTCGTGGTTTTCAGTCCACCATCTCCACCATCGCTAACGGCCGCTACAAGAACAGGCTGAGTTTGGAGAAATGCCGGGAATTCGGACAGTGGTACACCTCCTATCTTCAGGACACAGGTGAGCCCTTATGTCATTGCCTGTCCTATGTGCCTGTTCCATCAGCTGCCATCTGCTCCCCACCCTACTCCCTACACCCACACACCCACCCGCCCACCCACCCACCCGCCTTGTTCCTTTCTGTCATTTTCTCGCCCACTGCCACTAGTCTTTGGTCTGTCATTGCAGTCTGTAAGTCAGTTATACACCTTCAACAATCCATTGTTCTAACTTTGTGATGCTAAATCAATTATATACCTTCAACAATCCATTGTTCTAACTTTGTGATGTTAAATCAGATATATACTATCAATCTATTGTTCTAACTTTGTGATGTTAAATCAAATACATACCTTCAACAATCCATTGTTCTGACTGTGATGCTAAATCAAATATATACCATCAACAATCCATTGTTCTAACTTTGTGATGCTAAATCAATTATATACCTTTCAACCATCCATTGTTTTAACTTTGTGATGCTAAATCAAATATATACCATCAACAGTCCATTATTCTAATTTAATGATGCTAAATCAGATATATACCATCAATCCATTGCTCAAAATCCATGATACTAAATCAGATATATACCATCAATCCATTGCTCAGAATCCATGGTGCTAAATCCAAGTGACTGACTGAAAGAAGATAATTTGCATATATATGTTAAAAGATGTCTGTGATTCCCTCACTTCGGAAAAATGATGATATGATGATGATGATGATGATGATGATGATGATGATGATGATGATGATGATGATGATGAAGAAGAAGAAGGTGTTGGTGATGATAATGATAGTTATGATAAATCAATAAATGTTGGAATCATTGACTATCATTTTAACGTATTACAACCAGTATGGATTTTATAGCCCTCTTTTGTGTTCTTTTGGCAAATTAGTGTATTCTGAGATTTGAAAACTTGAGAGGTCAGCGCCGATCACAGATGGTGAGGCTGGAGAGAAGGGAGACAACTTATCCGACGTGTGTGGCATTACGTGGAGGAAGGGAGGGAACTGTTGAAAAAGTCGGCACAAGCATTTTTGTACATGTACACGTCTGTGCCGCGCGGACACATACACGTTCATACAACACAACACAACACCACACAACACAACACAACACAACACAACACAACACAACACAACACCACACCACACAACACAACACAACACAACACCACACCACACAACACAACACAACACAACACAACACCACACCACACAACACAACACAACACAACACCACACCACACCACACCACACCACACAACACCACACAACACCACACCACACAACACCACACAACACAACACAACACCACACTACACCACACTACAAACCGTTCTCATCAATGGCACTTACTCTCAACCTGCATACCTGACCTGTGGTGTTCCACAAGGATCTGTCCTTGGCCCTGTTCTTTTCACTCTTTACACCTCCCCCCTGTCCACCATCATCAACTCCCATTCTATAAAACACCACTTCTATGCTGATGACACCCAACTTCAAGACAGTGATTCACCTGATAATATACAGCGCCTGTTGACTCGCACCACTGAGTGTTACTCGGACATTAAGAACTGGATGACACACAATAGACTTCAGCTTAATGACGACAAAACAGAAGCTATCCTCATTGGCACCCGTCAGAAACTTTCTCAGCTGCCTCCTCTTTCTCTCCCATTATGTAACACATCAGTCCCAATTTCTGATTCAGCTAAAAACCTTGGTGTCTGCATTGACTCTACCCTCTCCATGAACAACTTTGTTTCTCAAACTGCCAGATCCTGCTACTATCATCTCCATCGTATAAGGCTGATCAGGAAGTATCTCTCTGTCGAAACAACTGCAAAACTCGTTCTCTCCTTCATAATGTCTCGCATTGACTATTGCAATTCACTCCTGTCTGGTCTTCCTGCCTCCACCATTCACATCCTACAGCGCATTCAAAACAATGCTGTACGCCTTGTACTCAAAAAGAAAAAAGCTGACCACATATCTCCTCTCCTGGCACAACTTCACTGGCTCCCTGTATCAAAGCGCATACAGTACAAACTAGACACCATGTGCTACAAAAGCCTCAATAACGCAGCCCCCGATTACCTGTCAAGCCTACTTGAGATCTATGTTCCCTCACGTACCCTCCGCTCTGCCTCCGATCCTCTGACTTTTCGCTTTCCACGCACTAAGCTCAATACCTATGGTCCACGAGCCTTCTCTGTTTCTGGTCCACTCTCCTGGAACAAACTTCCTCTCTCAGTCCGTCAGCAACCTACTTTTGTCTCCTTCAAGTCTGCTCTCAAAACTCACCTTTTCTCCTCCGCATAAAATCCTAACCTCACTCAACCCCCCCCCCCCC
>JAPXFY010000033.1:46393679-46428679 GCA_030674185.1 Monoplex corrugatus
TATATTCTGCAATATTAAAGTGTAAATATAAGGTTTCATTCGTGACACTTTTGTGTCACAGGCCTACAATGCTTTGATCAAGTAGAAGAGAGAGAGAGAGGCTTTCAGAAGAAAAGGGCTCAAGTCAATCAACATTTAAGGCGCCAGAAACTTTGGTCAACATTCTTGTCCACATACACACATACACACACCAACACACACACACACACACACAAAACACACACACACACACACACACACACACACACATACCAGACAGACACACACACACACACTACACACACGCACACACCAACACACACACACACCAGCACACACACACACACACACACACACACATACACACACACACACACACACACACACACACACACACACACACACACACACACACACAACACACACACACACACTACACATGACACTGTGGATCATTCTGAATCAGTGCCCTGTAAAAGAAAAATAAAGAAGAAGACAGAAAAAAACAAACACACACACGGGAAAAAACTGGAATTGAAAAAAATGTCAGAAATGTTTTAACATTCACAAATCAAAAACCTGGATTTGTTCAAGAGGGATTCAGTGCACTCTGACAAGTCCATATGTGCTCCACCTAGAAAAACAGGGGACTACCATCAAGTAACATGTTTGCAGACTTCACTCACTCCATGTCCCACCTTGACCTTAGTGCGCTCTGTATGAACTTTGTATCTGACCTTTGATCTATCTGACCATGATGCTGATTTCCTTCCTGATCTTGAACTGTGTGCAGACTACACCACCACGGCCGTCTGTGTCCCGCCTGATTCCAGATTGACCTTTCACCCAGATCACGAACTCCCGCTGCTGCGAAGTTGGTACAGAGAGCACCCGAACCCTGGCAGCGACAAATTCATCATCTTTGCCTATGAACTCAACAAGGGTCACGTGCGTCAGGACCGCCCCAAGGTCACGCCGCAGAAGGTGAAGATCTGGTGGAAGAACGAGCGACAGAGGGAGAAACGACAGCTGGCATCGTTGACGGAGACAAAAACCACCTCCACGTCCACGCAGGAGACAGAAGGGGGCGCTGTCGTGACCACTGAGGTCAGAAAACGTAAAAGGTCAAGGCCGACAAGTTTGGGGTCAAGGTTGAGAGTGGAGGGTTGTGAGAGCAGGGAGGACGACATGTTGATTCTTGATTGTGAGACCGGGGATTCTTCGGTGCGGCATGAGGCCTCGCAAACCTGGGGCGGGAAACTGGACCGCGGATGTCAGAGTTCATCCACACAGAGCTTGTCTGTCGCGGTTCAGTCACAGTCGTCCTTCCTGACGTCATTACCTGCCCCCATCGCCGAACGAGGCGTGTCGCACAAAGCAGCCAGGAAGAGCGCCCTGGCCGCCGACCCCTTTCCCTCCACGACTCAAGGTCAGAGTCACATGCTGTCACCGGGCGCCACGTCATCATCCTGGCAGTCCAGTTTCCTGGCCTGGTCCAGTCAGCGTCGCAGTCCCGAGCCGCGAGACGTCGATGTGTCATCACCCGACGCTGCCCTCCTCATGCCCTGGCAGCATCACCGACTTCCTGTCCTTCTTCCTCAGAGAGCAGGGTCAAGGTCGGAGGGTGAGCGAGACACTGCTGTGTCTACGGCTCTCGGAGCTTTTGGGTCGATGGAGCGGTACCGATACCCCCACCCCCATGATCTACCCTTCGCCACCCCCACCTCTACTACCTCCATGGACTTTCCCAATATCCTGTGAGCTGGACACACTTGAGTCACAAGGTTAAAGTGACAGGTCATAGAGCTGAGGGGACACAGGTCATGGTGCGCAAGTGACAGAACTTCAAGCCAAAGGTGGCAGTGGGGGTCACGTGACAGAGGACAGAGGTTGTAGTTCAAAGGTGACAGGAGTGACAGTTGAAACATGAACAAGGGGTTGTGAACTTAGCAGAGAGTGCAACAGCTCAAAGGTGGCAAAGGTTATTGGTCAAAGAGGACATAGGTAACAGGTCAAAGGTGGCAGAGGCTACAGATTAAAGAGAATAAATGTAAATGAGGGCAAAGGCAAGAGTTCACGAAGGACGGAGGTTACAGGTCAAACAGAAAAGAAGTTGGAATTCAGAGAAGGCAGAGATGATAGATCAAACAAGAAATGGTTTAAGTCAAAGGGGGATGGCAAGTCAAAGGGACAGGACACAGATGGCAAGTCAAAGGGGACAGGACACAGATGGCAAGTCAAAGGGGACAGGACAGATGGCAAGTCAAAGGGGACAGGACACAGATGGCAAGTCAAAGGGGACAGGACACAGATGGCAAGTCAAAGGGGACAGGACACAGATGGCAAGTCAAAGGGGACATGACACAGATGGCAAGTCAAAGGGGACAGGACAGATGGCAAGTCAAAGGGGACAGGACACAGATGGCAAGTCAAAGGGGACAGGACACATGGCAAGTCAAAGGGGACAGGACACAGATGGCAAGTCAAAGGGGACAGGACACAGATGGCAAGTCAAAGGGGACAGGACACAGATGGCAAGTCAAAGGGACAGGACACAGATGGCAAGTCAAAGGGGACAGGACACAGATGGCAAGTCAAAGAGGACAGAGGTTACAGCTCAACGAGGAAAGCAGTTACAGGTCAATGAGGGCAGATGTTACAGGTCAGAGAGAAAAGAGATCATGGGTCAAAGAGGACAGAGGTTATAGGTCAGAGAGGACAGAGGTAGGTCAGAGAGGACAGACGTAACAAGAGGACAGAGGTTATAGGTCAGAGAGGACAGAGGTTTTAGGTCAGAGAGGACAGAGGTTACAGATTAGAGAGGACAGAGGTTATAGGTCAGAGAGGACAGAGGTTATAGGTCAGAGAGGACAGAGGTTACAGATCAGAGAGGACAGTGGTTATAGGTCAGAGAGGACAGAGGTTATAGGTCAGAGAGGACAGAGGTTATAGGTCAGAGAGGACAGACATGACAAGTCAAAGAGGGCAGTGGTTATGGGTCAGAGAGGACAGAGGTTAAAGGTTAGTGGGGTCAGAGGTTACAGATCAGAGAGGACAGAGGTTACAGATCAGAGAGGACAGAGGTTACAGGTCAGAGAGGACAGATGTTACAGGTCAGAGAGGACAGAGGTTACAGTCAGAGATGACAGAGGTTACATGTCAGGACAGAAGTTACATGTCAGGACAGAAGTTATGGGTGAAAGAGGACAGGGTTTATAGGTGAAAGAGAATAGAGGTTACAGGTCAAACAGGACAGAGGCTACAGATCAAACAGGACAGAGGTTACAGGTCAAACAGGACAGAGGTTACAGGTCAAACAGGACAGAGGTTACAGATCAAACATGACAGAGGTTACAGGTCAAACAGGACAGAGGTTACAGGTCAAACAGGACAGAGGTTACAGATCAAACAGGACAGAGGTTACAGGTCAAACAGGACAGAGGTTACAGGTCAAACAGGACAGAGGCTACAGATCAAACAGGACAGAGGTTACAGGTCAAACAGGACAGAGGTTACAGGTCAAACAGGACAGAGGTTACAGATCAAAGAGGACAGAGGTTGGAGATCAAAGGTACAGAGTTTGTGAGATACAGAGATTGGAATAAAAAAAACAAAGGGCAATACAGGACCCCCCCCCCCCCCCTTCCCCAGCCTCTCCATTACATCAGATGATTGTGGTGAAGACATCAGCTGTTTCTGTGACACTTCTTGAAGAGAATAATTATGTCTGGGGTAGGTAATGAATGTGTCTGTCGTGTGTGAATGTGTTGGTGAGGTATGGAATGTGTCTGTGTGTGTGTGTGTCGTGGGTAGATGGAAGGGTGTTGTGTCTGGTAATGGAATTGTGTGTGTGTCAGTGGGTAGATGGAATGTGTCTGTGTGTGTTGTGTGTCTGTGGGTAGATGGAATGTGTGTGTGTCTGTCAGTGGGTAGATGGAATGTGTGTGTGTTGTCTGGTATGGAAGTCTGTGGTGGGTAGATGGAAGTGTGTGTGTGTCGTGGTAGATGGAATGTGTCTGTGTGTGTCAGTGGGTAGATGGAATGTGTCTGTGTGTCAGTGGGTAGATGGAATGTGCTGTGTGTGTCAGTGGGTAGATGGAATGTGTCTGTGTGTGTGTGGGTAGTGGAATGATGTCTGTGTGTGTCAACTGGGTAGATGGAATGTGTCTGTGTGTGTCAGTGGGTAGATGGAATGTGTCGTCTGTTGTGTCAGTGGGTAGATGGAATGTGTCTGTGTGTGTGTGTCCTGTGGGTAGATGGAATGTTGTGTTGTCAGTGGGTAGATGGAATGTGTCTGTGTGTGTCAGTGGGTAGATGGAATGTGTCTGTGTGTGTCAGTGGGTAGATGGAATGTGTCTGTGTCGTGGTCATGGGTAGATGGAATGTGTCTGTGTCTGTGTGGTAGATGGAATGGATGTGTCTGTTGGGTAGATGGAATGTGTCTGTGTGTGTCAGTGGGTAGATGGAATGTGTCTGTGTGTGTCCGTGGGTAGATGGAATGTGTCTGTGTGTGTCATGGGTAGATGGAATGTGTCTGTGTCTGTCAGTGGGTAAATGGAATGTGTATGTGTCTGTCTGTAGGTAGATGGAATGTGTCTTTGTTGGAGAATGATTCAGACAGGTTATGTCCAAGTATATCTAAATCTCAGACCAAAACTAGATAAGCAGATGACAGTGGTGCCCCTTCTCCCCACCATCAGCCCCCACCCACCACGCACACCAGTCACTGGACTGAGAGACTGAGCACCTGACTTGTAGTGTCTGAACACACAGACTGTCAGGATGATTTGTGAAGACACAGCATAGATTGTGAAGACACAGTGTATATTGTGAAGACACAGCCACATGGATGATGTATACAGTGAACACAACATTGAACAGCCCCAGAACTGATTTGCACCATGCATGGTCTGTTTCTCTCCATGCAGTTTTCTCTCTGAATCTGAATGATCACACGTCAGAACATTTATGGGTGTTCCTGAGCATATTAGTAATGAACATTTGTTTTACTATCTTCGCCTCATCCATCCTCTTCTACCGTCTGATACATGTAAATGATCTGTTGTTTGAGCGTCTGTGGCTGTTCCTGAATACATGAATGGCTTGTACCGTTTATTGCATGTAAATGACCTCATGTCAGAGCATGTATGAGTGTTCCTGAACACGTGAATGCTGTGCTATCCCTGACTGTACAGTTCAACCTGCTTTGTCAACAAAAGACAAGAGATGTTCTATGACCCTGAGTCCTGGGGAATCCGAGTGATCTGCCCACCTCATCACCCCTGCTGCTTTACCTTTTCCAACCAGACTTTGTGCTGAGAGACAGGGGGGAAACAGCTTACACGTGTATGTGTCATTTACAGATGAACATATAATAATAATAATAATAATTACAATATTTATATAGCGCAATATCTCGATAAAAATCAAATCTAAGCGCTGAACATACACTTACGCACGCGCGCACACACACGCACACACACACACACACACACATGGCTATAAATGGGGAAAAAGAATAAAAGCAATGGAAAATTATAGAGAGCATATTATATACAAATATATATTACAATGCGATTCCCCTCCGAGTGGAGACAGGCCACCACCTCAATGCCTTTCACTGTATGTGTCATTTACAGATGAACATATCCCTGCCTTTCACTGTATGAAGATACAGAAATGTTTGAAAGGAAAACTTTTATGGCAACCTGTTTTCCTGTAAACAAAATCCTCTGTTTGGAGTTGTTCAGAAGTGATTCATCGCACTCAGGCACTGCCATATGCGCCCCCCCCCCCCCCTAAATCTGCCAGCACTTGTCTGGCAGAGTCCTTGGACCTGCACAAAACCCTACACACTGGCAAGGTCTGTAAATGGAGAGGAGGAGGAAGGGATCTATGGAACACTAAGTTGACACCACCTCAATGATGAAAACATTAAGATGGGCAGCCAACAGGCCAGTGGACCTATCAAACACTAAGTTGACACCACCTCAATGATGGAAACATTAAGATGGGCAGCCAACAGGCCAGTGGACCTATCAAACACTAAGTTGACACCACCAGAATGATGGAAACATTAAGATGGGCAGCCAACAGGCCAGTGGACCTATCAAACAGTAAGTTGACACCACCAGAATGATGAAAACATTAAGATGGGCAGCCAGCAGGCCAGTGGACCTATGGAACACTAAGCTGACACCACCAGAATGATGGAAACATTAAGATGGGCAGCCAGCAGGCCAGTGGACCTATCAAACACTAAGTTGACACCACCACAATGATGGAAACATTAAGATGGGCAGCCAGCAGGCCAGTGGACCTATCAAACACTAAGTTGACACCACCACAACGATGGAAACATTAAGATGGGCAGCCAGCAGGTCAGTGGACCTATCAAACACTAAGTTGACACCACCACAATGATGGAAACATTAAGATGGGCAGCCAGCAGGTCAGTGGACCTATGGAACACTAAGCTGACACCACCACAACGATGGAAACATTAAGATGGGCAGCCAGCAGGTCAGTGGACCTATGGAACACTAAGCTGACACCACCACATTGTCCTCTGTATTCCTTTTACTGAGTTCAGCTAGGGTCATATTTCAGTTTATTGATCTTCGCGTGGCTACTATTGCACTGTGTTGTTTGTGTTGATATTGCTCTCTCACGCGCACCTCAAATAGTTGCCACAACTTTTGGGGCAATTTCACTATTGTCATTGTCATCATTATCATCACCATTATTATTATTTGTAGTAGTATCATTATTATTATTATTATTATTATTGTTATTATTATTGGTACTAGTGATTTATTATTATTGACATTATTATTGTACTAGTTAATTATTATTAATATTATTATCATTATTGTTGGTGCTAGTGATCATTATTATTGTCATTATTGTTGGTACTAGTGATTTATTATTGTTATTATTGTCATTATTATTGGTACTAGTGATATTATTGTTGTTATTATTGGTACTAGATATTTATTATTCTTTTCATTATTATTGGTACTAGAGATTTATTGTTATGTCTGTCCTTATTATAGGCACTAGTAATTTATTATTATTCCTATCATTCTTATTGGTACTAGAGATTTATTATTATGTCTGTCCTTATTATAGGCACTAGTAATTTATTATTATTCCTATCATTATTATTGGTACTAGAGATTTATTATTATGTCTGTCCTTATTATAGGCACTAGTAATTTATTATTATTCCTATCATTCTTATTGGTACTAGAGATTTATTATTATGTCTGTCAGTTATTGTTGGTACTTGTGATTCATTACTATTTGTCATTATTATTGGTACTGGTGATTTATATTTAATCATTGCCAGTAGGTACTAGTAATTTGATATTATCTCTGTCATTATTATTGGTACTAGAAATGATCATTATATCTGTCATTATCATTAGCACTATGTATACTGCTAGACAATGGCTGTACGCTGCAAGTAGAGATTAACCCCCTGAAACTGGATTCTGGTTGATGTTGAGAGTAGAGAATTGTAAAGACTTGCTGAGGACCTCAGCATTACGGTGCCACTAGAGAGGGAAGTGCGTACAGACTGGTTATCTGATCAACAGACAATGTAATGTTGGTGATTCATTTTGTTGGTGTTTTCAGGGAAGTGCAGTGGAGGGGGGGGGGGGTACAGACTGGTTATCTGATCAACAGACAATGTAATGTTGGTGATTCTTTTTGTTGGTGTTTTCTTCCTGACATGTACATAGATAAGAAAATGTACCGTGCTGACCTTGACCGTAGGACTTGACGTAACAGTAATCACAGCCACATGACATAACAGTGATCACAACCACATGACATAACAGTGATCACAGCCACATGACATAACAGTGATCACAACCACATGACATAACAGTAATCACAACCACATGACATAGTAATCACAACCACATGACATATAACAGTAATCACAACCACATGACATAACAGTGATCACAACCACATGACATACAGATCACACATGAATAACAGTGATCACAACCACATGACATAACAGTGATCACAACACATGACATAACAGTGATCACAACCAATGACATAACAGTGATCACAACCACATGACATAACAGTATCACAACCACATGACATAACAGTGATCACAACCACATGACATAACAGTGATCACAACCACATGACATAACAGTGATCACAGCCACATGACATAACAGTGATCACAACCACATGACATAACAGTATCACAACCACATGACATAACGGTAATCACAACCACATGACATAACAGTGATCACAACCACATGACATAACAGTGATCACAACCACATGACATAACAGTAATCACAACCAAGGTGACATAACAGTATCACAACCACATGACATAACAGTGATCACAAGCCACATGACATAACAGTGATCACACCACATGACATAACAGTAATCACAACCACTGACATAACAGTGATCACAACCACATGACATAACAGTAATCACAGCCACATGACATAACAGTATCACAACCACATGACATAACAGTAATCACAGCCAGGTGACATAACAGTAATCACAACCAGTGACATAACAGTAATCACAACCACATGACATAACAGTATCACAACCACATGACATAACAGTAATCACAACCACATGACATAACAGTAATCACAACCACATGACATAACAGTAATCACAACCACATGACATAACATGATCACAACCACATGACATAACATGATCACAAACCACATGACATAACAGTAATCACAACCACGTGACATAACAGTAATCACAGCCACATGACATAACAATGATCACAAGCCACATGACATAACAGTATCACAACCAGTGACATAACAGTAATCACAACATGACATAACAGTAATCACAGCCACATGACATACAGTAATCACAGCCACATGACATAACAGTGATCACAACCACTGACATAACAGTGAATCACAACCAGGTGACATAACAGTAATCACAACCACATGACATAACAGTAATCACAACCACATGACATAACAGTAATCACACCAGGTGACATATAACAGTGATCACATGACATAACAGTGATCACAGCCACATGACATAACAGTAATCACAACCATGACATAACAGTAATCACAGCCACATGACATAACAGTAATCACAGCCACATGACATAACAGTAATCACAGCACATGGACATAACATGATCACAGCCACATGACAAACAGTGATCACAGCCACATGACATAACTGATCACAGCCACATGACATAACAGTGATCACAACCACATGACATAACAGTGATCACAACCACATGACATAACAGTGATCACAACCACATGACATAACAGTGATCACAACCACATGACATAACAGTAATCACAACCAGGTGACATAACAGTAATCACAACCACATGACATAACAGTGATCACACCACATGACATAACAGTATCACACCACATGACATAACAGTAATCACAACCACATGACATAACAGTGATCACAACCACATGACATAACAGTAATCACAGCCACATGACATAACAGTGATCACAACCACATGACATAACAGTAATCACAGCCAGGTGACATAACAGTAATCACAACCAGGTGACATAACAGTAATCACAGCCACATGACATAACAGTAATCACAACCACATGACATAACAGTATCACAACCAATGACATAACAGTAATCACAACACATGACATAACAGTAATCACACCACATGACATAACAGTGATCACACCACATGACATAACAGTGATCACACCACATGACATAACAGTAATCACAACCACTGACATAACAGTAATCACAAGCCACATGACATAACAATGATCACACCACATGACATAACAGTATCACAACCAGGTGACATAACAGTAATCACAGCAAGTGACATAACAGTAATCACAGCCACATGACATAACATAATCACACCACATGACATAACAGTAATCACAACCACATGACATAACAGTATATCACAACCACATGACATAACAGTAATCACAACCACATGACATAACAGTAATCACAACACATGACATAACAGTAATCACAACCACATGATACATATCAACAGTAATCACAGCCACATGACATAACAGTGATCACAACCACATGACATAACAGTAATCACAACCAGGTGACATAACAGTAATCACAACCACATGACATAACAGTGATCACAACCACATGACATAACAGTAATCACAACCACATGACATAACAGTGATCACAACCACATGACATAACAGTGATCACAACCAGGTGACATAACAGTGATCACAACCACATGACATAACAGTGATCACAAACCACATGACATAACAGTAATCACAACCACATGACATAACAGTGATCACAACCACATGACATAACAGTGATCACAGCCACATGACATAACAGTGATAACAACCACATGACATAACAGTAATCACAACCACATGACATAACAGTAATCACAACCACATGACATAACAGTGATCACAACCACATGACATAACAGTAATCACAGCCAGGTGACATAACAGTAATCACAACCAGTGACATAACAGTAATCACAACCACATGAACATAACAGTGATCACAACCAGGTGACATAACAGTAATCACAGCCACATGACATAACAGTAATCACAACCACATGACATAACAGTAATCACAACCACATGACATAACAGTAATCACAACCACATGACATAACAGTGATCACAACCACATGACATAACAATGATCACAGCCACATGACATAACAGTAATCACAACCACGTGACATAACAGTAATCACATCCACATGACATAACAATGATCACAGCCACATGACATAACAGTGACTCACAACCAGGTGACATAACAGTAATCACAACGAGGTGACATAACAGTAATCACAGCACATGACATATCAATAATCACAGCCACATGACATAACAGTGATCACAGCCACATGACATAACAGTGATCACAACCACATGACATAACAGTAATCACAGCCACATGACATAACAGTAATCACAGCCACATGACATAACAGTAATCACAACCAGGTGACATAACAGTGATCACATGACATAACAGTGATCACAGCCACATGACATAACAGTAATCACAACCAGGTGACATAACAGTAATCACAGCCACATGACATAACAGTAATCACAGCCACATGACATAACAGTAATCACAGCCACATGACATAACAATGATCACAGCCACATGACAACAGTGATCACAGCCACATGACATAACATGATCACAGCCACATGACATAACAGTAATCACAGCCACATGACATAACAGTAATCACAACCAGTGACATAACAGTGATCACAACCACATGACATAACAGTGATCACAACCACATGACATAACAGTAATCACAACCAGGTGACATAACAGTAATCACAACCACATGACATAACAGTGATCACAACCACATCACATAACAGTGATCACAGCCACATGACATAACAGTAATCACAACCACATGACATAACAGTGATCACAACCACATGACATAACAGTAATCACAGCCACATGACATAACAGTGATCACAACCACATGACATAACAGTAATCACAGCCAGGTGACATAACAGTAATCACAACCAGGTGACATAACAGTAATCACAGCCACATGACATAACAGTAATCACAACCACATGACATAACAGTAATCACAACCACATGACATAACAGTAATCACAACCACATGACATAACAGTAATCACAACCACATGACATAACAGTGATCACAACCACATGACATAACAATGATCACAGCCACATGACATAACAGTAATCACAACCACGTGACATAACAGTAATCACAGCCACATGACATAACAATGATCACAGCCACATGACATAACAGTGCTCACAACCAGGTGACATAACAGTAATCACAACGAGGTGACATAACAGTAATCACAGCCACATGACATATCAATAATCACAGCCACATGACATAACAGTAATCACAACCACATGACATAACAGTAATCACAACCACATGACATAACAGTAATCACAACCACTGACATAACAGTAATCACAACCACATGACATAACAGTAATCACAACCACATGACATAACAGTAATCACAGCCACATGACATAACAGTGATCACAACCACATGACATAACAGTAATCACAACCAGGTGACATAACAGTAATCACAACCACATGACATAACAGTGATCACAACCACATGACATAACAGTAATCACAACCACATGACATAACAGTGATCACAACCACATGACATAACAGTGATCACAACCAGGTGACATAACAGTGATCACAACCACATGACATAACAGTGATCACAACCACATGACATAACAGTAATCACAACCACATGACATAACAGTGATCACAACCACATGACATAACAGTGATCACAGCCACATGACATAACAGTGATCACAACCACATGACATAACAGTAATCACAACCACATGACATAACAGTAATCACAACCACATGACATAACAGTGATCACAACCACATGACATAACAGTAATCACAGCCAGGTGACATAACAGTAATCACAACCAGGTGACATAACAGTAATCACAACCACATGACATAACAGTGATCACAACCAGGTGACATAACAGTAATCACAGCCACATGACATAACAGTAATCACAACCACATGACATAACAGTAATCACAACCACATGACATAACAGTAATCACAACCACATGACATAACAGTGATCACAACCACATGACATAACAATGATCACAGCCACATGACATAACAGTAATCACAACCACGTGACATAACAGTAATCACATCCACATGACATAACAATGATCACAGCCACATGACATAACAGTGCTCACAACCAGGTGACATAACAGTAATCACAACGAGGTGACATAACAGTAATCACAGCCACATGACATATCAATAATCACAGCCACATGACATAACAGTGATCACAGCCACATGACATAACAGTGATCACAACACATGACATAACAGTAATCACAGCCACATGACATAACAGTAATCACAGCCACATGACATAACAGTAATCACAACCAGGTGACATAACAGTGATCACATGACATAACAGTGATCACAGCCACATGACATAACAGTAATCACAACCAGGTGACATAACAGTAATCACAGCCACATGACATAACAGTAATCACAGCCACATGACATAACAGTAATCACAGCCACATGACATAACAATGATCACAGCCACATGACAACAGTGATCACAGCCACATGACATAACTGATCACAGCCACATGACATAACAGTAATCACAGCCACATGACATAACAGTAATCACAACCATGTGACATAACAGTGATCACAGCCACATGACATAACAGTAATCACAGCCACATGACATAACAGTAATCACAACCACATGACATAACAGTGATCACAACCACATGACATAACAGTAATCACAACCAGGTGACATAACAGTAATCACAGCCACATGACATAACAGTAATCACAGCCAGGTGACATAACAGTGATCACAACCAGGTGACATAACAGTGATCACAACCAGGTGACATAACAGTAATCACAGCCACATGACATAACAGTGATCACAACCACATGACATAACAGTGATCACAACCAGGTGACATAACAGTAATCACAACCACATGACATAACAGTGATCACAGCCACATGACATAACAGTAATCACAACCACATGACATAACAGTAATCACAACCACATGACATAACAGTAATCACAACCACATGACATAACAGTGATCACAGCCACATGACATAACAGTAATCACAACCACATGACATAACAGTAATCACAACCACATGACATAACAGTAATCACAACCACATGACATAACAGTGATCACAGCCACATGACATAACAGTGATCACAACCACATGACATAACAGTGATCACAGCCACATGACATAACAGTAATCACAACCACATGACATAACAGTAATCACAACCAGGTGACATAACAGTGATCACAACCACATGACATAACAGTAATCACAACCACATGACATAACAGTGATCACAACCACATGACATAACAGTGATCACAACCACATGACATAACAGTGATCACAGCCACATGACATAACAGTGATCACAGCCACATGACATAACAGTGATCACAACCACATGACATAACAGTGATCACAACCACATGACATAACAGTGATCACAACCAGGTGACATAACAGTAATCACAACCACATGACATAACAGTGATCACAGCCACATGACATAACAGTAATCACAACCACATGACATAACAGTAATCACAACCACATGACATAACAGTGATCACAACCACATGACATAACAGTGATCACAACCACATGACATAACAGTGATCACAGCCACATGACATAACAGTGATCACAACCACATGACATAACAGTGATCACAGCCACATGACATAACAGTGATCACAACCACATGACATAACAGTGATCACAGCCACATGACATAACAGTGATCACAACCAGGTGACATACAGTAATCACAACCACATGACATAACAGTAATCACAACCACATGACATAACAGTAATCACAACCACATGACATAACAGTAATCACAACCACATGACATAACAGTGATCACAGCCACATGACATAACAGTGATCACAACCACATGACATAACAGTGATCACAACCACATGACATAACAGTGATCACAACCACATGACATAACAGTGATCACAGCCACATGACATAACAGTAATCACAACCACATGACATAACAGTGATCACAACCAGGTGACATAACAGTAATCACAACCACATGACATAACAGTAATCACAACCAGGTGACATAACAGTAATCACAACCACATGACATAACAGTGATCACAACCACATGACATATACAGTAATCACAACCAGGTGACATAACAGTAATCACAACCAGGTGACATAACAGTAATCACAACCACATGACATAACAGTGATCACAACCACATGACATAACAGTGATCACAACCACATGACATAACAGTAATCACAACCACATGACATAACAGTGATCACAACCACATGACATAACAGTGATCACAGCCACATGACATAACAGTGATCACAACCACATGACATAACAGTGATCACAACCACATGACATAACAGTGATCACAACCACATGACATAACAGTGATCACAACCACATGACATAACAGTAATCACAACCACATGACATAACAGTGATCACAACCACATGACATAACAGTAATCACAACCAGGTGACATAACAGTAATCACAACCAGGTGACATAACAGTAATCACAACCACATGACATAACAGTGATCACAACCACATGACATAACAGTGATCACAACCACATGACATAACAGTAATCACAACCACATGACATAACAGTAATCACAACCACATGACATTACAGTAATCACAGCCACATGACATAACAGTAATCACAGCCACCAGCAGCATTAAGAACTGGCCTGTTCACTGCCCATCTTTTATTTCCATCATTGTGGTAAGGTCAGCTTAGTGTTTCATAGGTCCCTCTCGTACCCTCCCCATTTCAAAAGACCTTGCCAGCGCATATGGTTTTGCACAGCTCACGCGTCTGCCTGATAATTGCTGGCATATTTAGATGGTAGACTATACTTGTAGAATTTCCGAGTGTGATGAATTCCGCGTGAACAAATATCTTGATCACTGCTAATACATAATTTACCCTCTCTCTCGCTCTCCATCTCTCTCTCTCTCTCACACACACACACACACTACACACACACACACACACACACACATACACACACACACACACACACACACACACACACACACACACACACACACACACACACACACACACACACACACACACACACACGCTTTCTTAGTTGTTGCATGTGAATTACCTCCCTTCGTCCAACCTCTTCATACGGACGACCCCCCACCTCCAGCGTACACTGTGGGCTGGTTTTGTCCTGTCAAACGTGTCGTAGGTCTGTCTGTTATTTTGATACACGTTGATATGAGTGAGGACCCGAACGTCTGTACCGGATGGTCTGTTGTCTGTGATTTATTGACACGGTGAGTACAGTGTAACGGTACTTTTTGCTGACGTAAACTTTGTGTCTGACAACATTCAAATTCCATTGCAAACAGTGTATGATATTGAGGCCCAGTCCGAAATAATGACACATGTTCCACCAATTAATGGAACCTGCAAAACAGACCAGATACAAAATTCATCTGTCCACACCACACCACAACAGAGTAGAAATTCTCCAAACACAGTCCACGCTGACTCAGTTTAACCCTTTGACTCCCTCACCTTATCCACCAGCTTCGTGCAGGATGAGGGAATCAAAAGAGATGGGGTTTTTTGCAGTTGATGGGTAGGGTGCAGGAGTTAAGTGGTCAACTCACTCAAGGCTTTCTTCCCCATTCTCCTCAACTTTAAAGTCACTTAACCCTTTTTACTCCTGCACCCTATCTACCAACTGCAAAAACTTAACTCTTTGACTCCCTCACCCTATCCACCAGCTTCCTGCAGGAATCTGGTGGATAGGATGAGGGAGTCAAAGGGTTACGCTTTTGCTATGTTAACACAGTTGACAATGAGGATACTGGTGGGACAGTGTGCGGGGGTCAAAGGGTTAACGGCTTCAGCGCGTCCAACTGCACTAAGATACATGAAATTAAAGCCAAGGCCTAGATCTAGTTCTTATCGCGCATGCAGTCCCCCCCCCCCACACCTCTCTCTTTTCATGTCTAGCCTGTAGGAGGGGGGGGGGGGGGAATGCAGTCATGTAAAAATGGAGCTAGAGAAAAGCTTATTTCGAAAGACTGCTGTGTTGTGAATAATAATAATTTGTTTTTACTTTTCAAACGTGATATTAAAGAAAAGAAAGAAAAGAAAATGGCCGTCCGTCCATCTTGGCACCAACAGCAGTTAAAGGTTTGGGGAAGGTAAAGAGCGACAGGAGGTGAGCAGCACCCTCTTACTGTTATTAGTGTTACACGGTTGTGAGGCGTGGACAGTCAACACGTTAAGTCAGAACAAAATTGAGTCAACTGAAATGTGGTTTCTAAGAAGAATGTTGAGAGTTCATGGACAACAAAGAAAACAAACGAGACAATCTTGAAGGAGGCAGACACAAGAAGATCATTAATAAAGAAGATTAGGAAAAGGCAAGCAGCATTTATAGGACATTTTATGAGGAAAGGGGAATTAGAACACCTGGTCACAACAGGAAAGCTGGAGGGAAAGAGAACACCAGGTAGACCCAGGGAGAAAATATTGGACGGACTTATAGGGTGGCTGATGACAGAGAGGGTGGGAGATGTACTTGCAGCGACAGGGGATAGATAGATTCATGTGGAGGGCCATGATCGCCAATGACGTGCGGCAGGGTGCATGATGATGATGATGATGATTTGCTTAGAACTAAAATACTGAACAAGAAATAGGTCTGTAAATCTCTAATACAAGACATAATAGACAAGGAAATAAAAATGCTACTGTGTCTAGGAGACAAGCAGATAGGAAAATAGTAATTGATATGTATGCCATGTGTCAGAGACAGAGAGAGAGAGAGAGAGAGGGGGGGGGGGAAGAAAATTATAACTGTAAGACATAGGTAGGAGAAAGAGAGAGACAACATGAAACGTTTGAAAGCTTTCACGTCACCACTATGGTAAATAGTAACATTAACCCATTCGCCCGATCCAGCTCCAGCTTGCATTAGTAGTGCGCAATGCAAGCTTGCATTTCATTGCCTATGGACAGCAAGTGGGAGAAAAACTTGAAACTTTAGTTTTGCCGATAATACAAAGTGGTAGTGATAAATGAACTATAAAGTATTAATTCTATTATGACAATGTTAAACAGTTATAAACATGAACTATAAAAGTATAATTCTATATACAATGTTAAAACAGTTATAAACATGAACTATAAAAGTATAATTCTATATACAATGTTAAAACAGTTATAAACATGAACTATAAAAGTATAATTCTATATACAATGTTAAAACAGTTATAAACATGAACTATAAAAGTATAATTCTATATACAATGTTAAAACAGTTATAACATGAACTATAAAAGTATAATTCTATATACAATGTTAAACAGTTATAAACATGAACTATAAAAGTATAATTCTATATACAATGTTAAAAAGTTATAAACATGAACTATAAAAGTATAATTCTATATACAATGTTAAAACAGTTATAAACATGAACTATAAAAGTATAATTATATACAATGTTAAAACAGTTATAAACATGAACTATAAAAGTATAATTCTATATACAATGTTAAACAGTTATAAACATGAATTATAAAAGTATAATTCTATATACAATGTTAAACAGTTATAAACATGAACTATAAAAGTATAATTCTATATACAATGTTAAAACAGTTATAACATGAACTATAAAAGTATAATTCTATATACAATGTTAAAACAGTTATAAACATGAATTATGATGATATATCAACTTCCAATTTCAGTCAGTCAGGAGCAAAGGCCATCTCACAAAAGCATGGGACGCAAAGGCAGACACAAATGCGTGCTAACAATATAAACAGTGTAACAATGGTAATAATGACAATGATAATAGTGACAGTAATAATAATGTTATTATAATAATGACAGTGATAATAATGTAATTATAATAATGACAGTGTTAATAATGAAAATAATAATAATGTAATAATGCATTATTTATAATAGTTGTAGCAATTATAGCAATTACGGTCTTTAAAAAAAAATGTCATAACAATAATAATAATGAAAATAGCAATGTCATAAACATAGATTGAGAACATTATCGTTTGTAAAGAATAAAAGTAAGTAGTAGCACAGGTATGTGTAACTGTACTGAAACATATTTATTATGGATTTAACTTTAAGTAGTGTATACCATGCTGAGGACAAGTGATTTAATCATTACCAAAGGAGGACAAGTACAAAATACCATGTAACATGTGTCAAAAGTCAGTAGTAGCAAGTGATAAAGAAAAATATTAACACAATACAAAACACATGTCATTAGAATTCATAAATAAAGATTGAATAAGCACATGCAGTCATAAAGATGTGTAACTATAACTCATAGGCACATGCAGTCATAAAGATGTGTAACTACAACTCATAGGCACATGCAGTCATAAAGATGTGTAAACTATAACTCATAGGCACATGCAGTCATAAAGATGTGTAACTATAACTCATAGGCACATGCAGTCATAAAGATGTGTAACTATAACTCATAGGCACATGCAGTCATAAAGATGTGTAACTATAACTCATAGGCACATGCAGTCATAAAGATGTGTAACTATAACTCATAGGCACATGCAGTCATAAAGATGTGTAACTATAACTCATAGGCACATGCAGTCATAAAGATGTGTAACTATAACTCATAGGCACATGCAGTCATAGAAAGCCAGCCCACTTTAGCAGTCAGTCTGTAATCAACGTGCTTGGCATGTCAGATCTGATGGCCATCACAGGGGTCTTTGATGCCTCTTCTGTTGTATTTCTGTCTCATGGCTTATCTTATTGCAGCAGTCAGTTGACAGTACACACACATAAACTGGTTGGTATATGAAGTGGGACAGGAAATGATTGAGTGTACTTCTGTTTTTGGTCATTATTATTACATTGATATGAGTGGTTGGTTTTTGTTGTTGTTTTGTTGTTGTTTTGTTTTCAAGGAATGGAATGATGGTGTTTATGATAGTCTGGAAGAGTGAGTTCCATATCGAAGCGCCAGAGCATGATAAACTGTATTTATGTATCAATTCTGGGAAAGGCAAGGTGCAATGACTTTGCCTTGATCAGGAAAAGACAGACTTGATGAGCACTGTTCCAAAACAAGTGTGACTGCCCGCGCCCAAGCAAACAGGAACCAGAAGAACAAGAAAACCAATGTAAGCGCATATTTGACAAAACAAAACAAAACAAGCGCAAATTTTCGGCCAACCGGCCTTTGTCAAGCGCGAACGCACGGTCACAAACAGATCACAAACACCAAACAACGGATAATAAAAAACAGGACTAAAAACTTCCCTGCTGCCTCGTCCAGTGGATAAAAAGGGACAGGACTAAAAACTTCCCTGCCGCCTCGTCCAGTGGATAAAAAGGGACAGGACTAAAAACTTCCCTGCTGCCTCGTCCAGTGGATAAAAAGGGACAGGACTAAAAACTTCCCTGCTGCCTCGTCCAATGGATAAAAAGGGACGACTTTTTATCCACTGGACGAGGCAGCAGGGAAGTTTTTAGTCCTGTTTTTATTATCTGTTGTTTGGTGTTTGTGGTCTGTTTGTGACCGTGCGTTCGCGCTTGACAAAGGCCGGTTGGCCGAAAATTTGCGCTTGTTTTGTCAAATACGCGCTTACATTGGTTTTCTTGTTCTTCTGGTTCTTGATGAGCACTACTTCCCCCTAAGGACAGCTGGGAGCGCTTTTAGTATCATGAAGCAGAAAATGAAAATGCATGTTAAAGGTTGGGGAAGATAAAGCAGGGTGGTAAAGGAGTGGTGACCAACTTCAGAAAGATGACTGTGTTGTGTTGTAGATCAGATCTGAAGATAAGGATTGTGCTGGTGTAAGAGCTAAAACAAGATCAGCCTTGAAAGATAAGGATCGTGCTGGTGTAAGAGCTAAAACAAGATCAGCCTTGAAAGATAAGGATCGTGCTGGTGTAAGAGCTAAAACAAGATCAGCCTTGAAAGATAAGGATCGTGCTGGTGTAAGAGCTAAAACAAGATCAGCCTTGAAAGATAAGGAGTGTGCTGGTGTAAGAGCTAAAACAAGATCAGCCTTGAAAGATAAGGATCGTGCTGGTGTAAGAGCTAAAACAAGATCAGCCTTGAAAGATAAGAATCGTGCTGGTGTAAGAGCTAAAACAAGATCAGCCTTGAAAGATAAGGATCGTGCTGGTGTAAGAGCTAAAACAAGATCAGCCTTGAAAGATAAGGAGTGTGCTGGTGTAAGAGCTAAAACAAGATCAGCCTTGAAAGATAAGGAGTGTGCTGGTGTAAGAGCTAAAACAAGATCAACCTTGAAAGATAAGGAGTGTGCTGGTGTAAGAGCTAAAACAAGATCAGCCTTGGAAGATAAGGAGTGTGCTGGTGTAAGAGCTAAAACAAGATCAGCCTTGAAAGATAAGGATCGTGCTGGTGTAAGAGCTAAAACAAGATCAGCCTTGAAAGATAAGGATCGTGCTGGTGTAAGAGCTAAAACAAGATCAACCTTGAAAGATAAGGATCGTGCTGGTGTAAGAGCTAAAACAAGATCAGCCTTGGAAGATAAGGAGTGTGCTGGTGTAAGAGCTAAAACAAGATCAGCCTTGAAAGATAAGGATCGTGCTGGTGTAAGAGCTAAAACAAGATCAACCTTGAAAGATAAGGAGTGTGCTGGTGTAAGAGCTAAAACAAGATCAGCCTTGAAAGATAAGGAGTGTGCTGGTGTAAGAGCTAAAACAAGATCAACCTTGAAAGATAAGGATCGTGCTGGTGTAAGAGCTAAAACAAGATCAACCTTGAAAGATAAGGAGTGTGCTGGTGTAAGAGCTAAAACAAGATCAGCCTTGAAAGATAAGGAGTGTGCTGGTGTAAGAGCTAAAACAAGATCAACCTTGAAAGATAAGGAGTGTGCTGGTGTAAGAGCTAAAACAAGATCAGCCTTGAAAGATAAGGAGTGTGCTGGTGTAAGAGCTAAAACAAGATCAGCCTTGAAAGATAAGGAGTGTGCTGGTGTAAGAGCTAAAACAAGATCAACCTTGAAAGATAAGGAGTGTGCTGGTGTAAGAGCTAAAACAAGATCAACCTTGAAAGATAAGGAGTGTGCTGGTGTAAGAGCTAAAACAAGATCAGCCTTGAAAGATAAGGATTGTGCTGGTGTAAGAGCTAAAACAAGATCAGCCTTGAAAGATAAGGAGTGTGCTGGTGTAAGAGCTAAAACAAGATCAGCCTTGAAAGATAAGGAGTGTGCTGGTGTAAGAGCTAAAACAAGATCAGCCATGGAAGATAAGGATTGTGCTGGTGTAAGAGCTAAAACAAGATCAGCCTTGGAAGAAACTGTAAGTGTAAAGTTCTCTTGTCACATGACATGACTTAATTTGCTGTAGATAACATGTTTGTTAGTGGATGGGGAAAATGATATGGCACAGTGGTCAGGGATGAGTTTGTCAGTCACAGAAAGGTCAGCGATGTCAGTTTGTCAGTCACAGAAAGGTCAGCGATGTCAGTTTGTCAGTCACAGAAAGGTCAGTGATGTCAGTCACAGAAAGGTCAGCGATGTCAGTTTGTCAGTCACAGAAAGGTCAGTGATGTCAGTCACAGAAAGGTCAGTGATGTCAGTTTGTCAGTCACAGAAAGGTCAGTGATGTCAGTTTGTCAGTCACAGAAAGGTCAGGGATGAGTTTGTCAGTCACAGAAATGTCAGTGATATCAGTCTGACAGTCACAGAAAGGTAAGTGATGTCAGTCTGTCAGTCACAGAAAGGTCAGTGATATCAGTCACAGAAAGGTAAGTGATGTCAGTCTGTCAGTCACAGAAAGGTCAGTGATATCAGTCACAGAAAGGTAAGTGATGTCAGTCTGTCAGTCACAGAAAGGTCAGTGATGTCAGTCACAGAAAGGTCAGCGATGTCAGTTTGTCAGTCACAGAAAGGTAAGTGATGTCAGTTTGTCAGTCACAGAAAGGTCAGTGATGTCAGTTTGACAGTCACAGAAAGGTCAGTGATGTCAGTTTGTCAGTCACAGAAAGGTCAGTGATGTCAGTCACAGAAAGGTCAGTGATGTCAGTCACAGAAAGGTCAGTGATGTCAGTCTGTCAGTCACAGAAAGGTCAGTGATGTCAGTTTGTCAGTCACAGAAAGGTCAGCGATGTCAGTCACAGAAAGGTCAGTGATGTCAGTCACAGAACGGTCAGTGATGTCAGTTTGTCAGTCACAGAAAGGTCAGCGATGTCAGTCACAGAAAGGTCAGTGATGTCAGTCACAGAACGGTCAGTGATGTCAGTTTGTCAGTCACAGAAAGGTCAGCGATGTCAGTCACAGAAAGGTCAGTGATGTCCAGTCACAGAACGGTCAGTGATGTCAGTTTGTCAGTCACAGAAAGGTCAGCTGATATCAGTTTGTCAGTCACAGAAAGGTCAGTGTGTATGTCAGTCACAGAAAGGTCAGTGTGTCAGTCAGATCTCAGCAAGAAAGGTCAGTGATGTCAGTCACAGAAAGAGGATTCCAGAAAGGTCGTGATGTCAGTCACAGAAAGGTCAGTGATGTCAATCACAGAAAGGTCAGTGATGTCAGTCACAGAAAGGTCAGTGATGTCAGTCACAGAAAGGTCAGTGATGTCAATCACAGAAAGGTCAGTGATGTCAGTCACAGAAAGGTCAGTGATGTCAGTCACAGAAAGGTCAGTGATGTCAGTCACAGAAAGGTCAGTGATGTCAGTCACAGAAAGGTCAGTGATGTCAGTCACAGAAAGGTCAGTGATGTCAGTCACAGAAAGGTCAGTGATGTCAGTGTGACACTAAGAAGCCAATGAAGACTGTAACCATGATGGTGGGGGGGGGGGGGTAGGTACAGCTGTAAGCTGGTGGACCTTGTAACTGTCGCTCAAGTTTTTTGTTGTTGTTTTTTTTATAATTTTTTTTAAGAGTGGTAATATATGTGTTTGAAACAATCAAAATGAAATGAGCAGTGTTCTGAGCTTACTGTTTTTGTACTTTGTATCTGCTTCTGTGCTAGCTGAATGGGTAGCACAAACTGTGTTAGATTTGAGAAGTTCTATACAACATGGGAGATAATTCTCAAGAGTTATGTCCTTTGATTAAATCAGAATGAAAGTTAACACCGCAAAGGCCAAGAAGATTATCTGATGTATTACATGTATATGATGCCAGCAAATGAGGAAACTTATGCATGAGCATTCTGTTTGTGAGATTATTTGTTCTGCTGGATGCTGGGCGGTAGATAGACAAAAAGACAAAACAAACAAGTTTACAGGAAACACACAAAAAGACAAAACAAACAAGTTTACAGGAAACACACAAAAGACAAAACAAACAAGTTTACAGGAAACACAAAAAGACAAAACAAACAAGTTTACAGGAAACACACAAAAAGACAAAACAAACAAGTTTACAGGAAACACACAAAAAGACAAAACAAACAAGTTTACAGGAAACACACAAAAGACAAAACAAACAAGTTTACAGGAAACACACAAAAAGACAAAACAAACAAGTTTACAGGAAACACACAAAAAGACAAAACAAACAAGTTTACAGGAAACACACAAAAAGACAAAACAAACAAGTTTACAGGAAACACACAAAAAGACAAAACAAACAAGTTTACAGGATACACACAAAAGACAAAACAAGTTTACAGGAAACACAAAAAGACAAAACAAACAAGTTTACAGGAAACACAAAAAAGACAAAACAAACAAGTTTACAGGAAACACACAAAAGACAAAACAAACAAGTTTACAGGAAACACACAAAAAGACAAAACAAACAAGTTTACAGGATACACACAAAAGACAAAACAAGTTTACAGGAAACACAAAAAGACAAAACAAACAAGTTTACAGGAAACACACAAAAAGACAAAACAAACAAGTTTACAGGAAACACACTTCACAGATTTCTATCCACCAACATCCTGCATTGTCAACCATGCTAGCACAGCAAAGATGTTACCCTTTGAGTCCCTGACCCTATCCATTGGCTTCTTTTGACTTCTTCACCTTATCCATCAGCTTCCTGTAGGAAGCTGGTGGGTTGGGTGAGGGAGTTAAAGGGTCAAGTTTTTGCAGTCGATGGATAGGATGTGGCAGTCAAAGGGTTAAAAAAAATCAAAGCTGTAGATGGATGTTCTGATGTACAAGACCAAAACTAGAGTAAGAAGCAAAAGGTCACTAAAACAGCCAGTACATCTTGGTATTGAAGTCAGGTGAACTCAGTGGGTGTACATCAACAGTTCCTTTTTCGTCACCAGTATAGTTAAACCACATTTCAAAATAGAAGGACTAGATCTTCATGTTTGACTGTGACTACTTGTGGTTTTTCTATAAGGGAATCAATAAGGAGTCTATCAGACTTAAACTGTGAATGAGCTGAAAAATACACACATACACTTAACTTTGCAAACACACGACATATGCACTTTGGTTGGAGTGTACTAAATGAAGGGATATAATTATACATGTAACAACCTCTACTGAATGAAGGGATCATCATCATCAGGTGCCCTGCCGCATGGCGTTGGCGATCATGGACTTCCATCTGTCTCTATCTCTCGTTGCCCCTAGCATCTCTCTCACCCCCCTCGTCCCCAGCCACTCTCCAAGTTCGTCCAGCATTTTCTCCCTGGGTCTACCCGGTGCTCTCTTTCCCTCCAGCTTTCCCTTTGTGACCAGGTGCTCCAAATCCCCCTTCTTCATAAAATGGCCTATAAATGTTGCCTGTCTTTTCCTAATCTTCCTTATGAGTAATCTACTTGTGTCTGCCTCCATCAAGACTGTCTCGTTTGTTTTCTTTGCTGTCCATGGAACTCTCAACATTCTTCTTAGAAACCACATCTCGGCTGCCTCAATCTTGTTCTGGCTTTGTTTGTTGACTGTCCACGCCTCACATCCGTACAACAGTATTGGTTCTATATAACATTTAAGAATTCTCTTCCTGATGTTAATTGATAGGCATTTGTTGGTAAGAATGCCTGTCATCTTCCCGAATGCTGTTTTGGCTTGGCCGATTCTGCCGGCTATTTCTGATGTGCATCTGCCGTCTGATGAAATTACCGTTCCCAGGTATTTAAACTTATCAACCTGTGTCAAGGTTGTGCCATTTGCTGTTATTCTGCATGAGGGGATTTCATGTTTTTTACTGATCTCAATGACTTCAGTTTAGTTCCAGCCCTTTACCGTTGCTTTCTATTTCTAGTATATTCACAAGGTTTTATAGGTCTCTTTCACTTTCTGCAATTAGCACGGTGTCATATGCCTATCGAATTTTGTTTATCAATTTCCCTCCAACCTTTAATCCAGGGTCTTCTTCTAGGTTTCTCGTGATGTTTTCGCTGTAAAGTGAAATGAAAATGAAGGGATGTACATACATATATATATATATATATATATATATATATATATATATATATATATATATATATATATATATATATATTATAAAACCTCTTCAGTTGAAGAGTGCAGATTCACAAGCTTACCTAATGTTAACCCTTTGCTTTGACTCCCGCACCCTATCCGCGAACTGCAGAAATTCTTAACTCTTTTGACTTCTTCACCTTGTCCACCAGCTTCTTGCAGAATACTGATGGACAGAGTGTGGAATTCAAAGGGTTAACAGTCAAATTGATCTGGTTTTAAACTGATTTATAACCTGGAGGGAAAAAAATTACCGTTTTGGTCACCCACTACCAGTTTTTGATTTTCAACTGCCCTAGGTTCTTATGACATATGCGGGCTAGGAGGCTTATAGACTGACTTGCTTTTTTGTCCCCAACGAAAGAGTAGATGTTCAACTGAGTTTAGGCAGACAATGGAAAAGGAGCGTGACCTGGAATTGTTAACCTGCATTTGAACTTCGGACCGTTTGTGTCAGTTGTCACCCTTTGGTTAGAGTCGGTCAAAGTACTGTCAACTGATTAAGGGGAAATAATCACAACATTTGAGTTTCTGACCCATTGTGTCACTTGTCACCCTTTGGTTAGAGTCGGTCAAAGTACCGTTAACTGATTAAGGGGAAATAATCACAACATTTGAGTTTCTGACCCATTGTGTCACTTGTCACCTTTTGGTTAGAGTCGGTCAAAGTACCGTTAACTGATTAAGGGGAAATAATCACAACATTTGAGTTTCTGACCATTGTGTCAATTGTCACCTTTTGGTTAGAGTCAGTCAAAGTACGTCAACTGATTAAGGGGAAATAATCACAACATTTGAGTTTCTGACCCATTGTGTCAATTGTCACCCTTTGGTTAGAGTCAGTCAAAGTACGTCAACTGATTAAGGGGAAATAATCACAACATTTGAGTTTCTGACCATTGTGTCATTTGTCACCCTTTGGTTGTAGTCAGTCAAGTACGTCAACTGATTAAGGGGAAATAATCACACATTTGAGTTTCTGACCCATTGTGTCATTTGTCACCCTTTGGTTGGAGTCAGTCAAAGTACGTCAACTGATTAAGGGGAAATAATCACAACATTTGAGTTTCTGACCCATTGTGTCACTTGTCACCCTTTGGTTAGAGTCAGTCAAAGTACGTCAACTGATTAAGGGGAAATAATCACAGAAACTGGTTTTATTGATTATATCATATTACTACTGGGTCGTTTGGACCAAGAAGTGTGATGAAGAGGTAGAGTCATGACGTTAGTGTTTATGTGAGTGATTTGGGTTTGTTTGAGTCAGTGAAATGAAGACAAGGAATTGTGTGTGAAGAAAGTTGATCAAAAGTCTCACACATATTGAATTTATTTCTGTAATGGTTTTCCCCAGCACTGAAAGAAGCTTAGTTATTTGAAAATTAAAGAAATAATTGTATGTGTTTTTCTTCATCTTTGGAAATATTTCGTGATATACATTTTGAAATTGATAATTGTATTTGACTGTTTACCTTTTTAAATGAAATCATAGTTTATGTGAACAGTTCAAACCACTGCATAAACTTTATAAACTGAATTATTTGTGCATTTATCAGCAGTGTGTTTATTTTTGATAGTTTGTTTCTTTGTGTAATTCATCAAATTATTGTCGTTTTTGTATTCGCTTACATTTCTGTTTCTGTCCTTCCATGGATAATGTGTGTGTTTTGAGTGTTTATGTTTATCATCTGAAACTTGATTTAATATACTGGTTGTGTGCATCAGGTAGGTATGTCTTTGTGTGTTTTTATTTATCAACTGAAAATTTGATACTGGTTAGGTAATGTTTGTTAGTGTTCCTGTTTATCACTTGAAAAACTGATATATATATATATATATATACTGGTTCTGTGCATCAGTTAGGTAATGTTTGTTTGTGTTTCTGTTTATCACTTGAAAAACTGATATGTACACTGGTTCTGTGCATCAGTTAGGTGTGTTTTTGTTTATTATCTGAAAAACTGTTACTGATACTGGTTCTGATTATCAGTTAGATAATGTCTTTGTTTTGAGTGTTTATCACAGGTGTGAAAAACAGTTAAGTGACAATGGTTCTGTTTTTCAGTTTGGTAATATCTGTGTTTTGAGTATTTGTGTTTATCACCTGTAAAACTGATACTGATTCTGTCCATCAGTTGGTGTCTTGGCTTGACTATTGATCACAGGTGTGAAAAACAGTTTAGTGATAGTGGTTCTGTACATCACTTGCATAATGAAATAGAAACAGACTGATGTATTTGTACTGCACAGTGAAGTGAAAACAGTGCATTGAACCCAGATGTTCAGTGGATTTCCCGTCAATAGTGTGAACTGCATAATGACAGGAGGGACATTGTTCTTTTCTTCAGATTAGGTAATGAAATAAGACATGGTGTGGTGTACATCTGTTCACATGTATAATGACATGACTGATAGTGTTTCACATGGAGTGCCATTTGTGTACATAGTCATTAGTATTGCATGAATGTCATAGCACTGCATCGGGATTTGCATAATAAAAGAACATTTCACAGCGTGAACTTTGATTATTTTGAACAGTAAAATGAGAGAAAACAGATTATTTCACATGGTGAACACAAGTTGTCTGTGTTTGTCCTGTCCTTTGTTATGTCTGTACTGTGTTATGTCTGTACTGTGTTATGTCTGTACTGTGTTATGTCTGTACTGTGTTATGTCTGTACTGTGTTATGTCTGTACTGTGTTATGTCTGTACTGTACTGTGTTATGTCTGTACTGTACTGTGTTATGTCTGTACTGTAGTGTGTTATGTCTGTACTGTACTGTGTTATGTCTGTACTGTGTTATGTCTGTACTGTACTGTGTTATGTCTGTACTGTACTGTGTTATGTCTGTACTGTAGTGTGTTATGTCTGTACTGTACTGTGTTATGTCTGTACTGTGTTATGTCTGTACTGTACTGTGTTATGTCTGTACTGTACTGTGTTATGTCTGTACTGTACTGTGTTATGTCTGTACTGTAGTGTGTTATGTCTGTACTGTAGTGTGTTATGTCTGTACTGTGTTATGTCTGTACTGTACTGTGTTATGTCTGTACTGTACTGTGTTATGTCTGTACTGTGTTATGTCTGACTGTACTGTGTTATGTCTGTACTGTACTGTGTTATGTCTGTACTGTACTGTGTTATGTCTGTACTGTGTTATGTCTGTACTGTACTGTGTTATGTCTGTACTGTGTTATGTCTGTACTGTACTGTGTTATGTCTGTACTGTGTTATGTCTGTACTGTACTGTGTTATGTCTGTACTGTGTTATGTCTGTACTGTACTGTGTTATGTCTGTACTGTGTTATGTCTGTACTGTACTGTGTTATGTCTGTACTGTACTGTGTTATGTCTGTACTGTAGTGTGTTATGTCTGTACTGTGTTATGTCTGTACTGTGTTATGTCTGTGGTGTGTTATGTCTGTACTGTGTTATGTCTGTACTGTGTTATGTCTGTACTTGTTATCTTGTGTGTTATGTCTGTACTGTGTTATGTCTGTACTGACTGTGTTATGTCTGTACTGTGTATGTCTGTACTGTACGTGTTATGTCTGTACTGTGTTATGTCTGTACTGTGTTTTGTCTGTACTGTGTTATGTCTGTACTGTGATGTGTTATGTCTGTACTGTGTATGTCTGTACTGTGTTTTGTCTGTACTGTGTTATGTCTGTACTTGTTGTGTTATGCTGTAGTGTGTTATGTCTGTACTGTGTTATGTCTGTACTGTACTGTGGTATGTCTGTACTGTGTTATGTCTGTACTGTGTTATGTCTGTACTGTGTTATGTCTGTACTGTGTTATGTCTGTACTGTACTGTGTTATGTCTGTACTGTGTTATGTCTGTACTGTACTGTTTATGTCTGTACTGTGTTATGTCTGTACTGTGTTTTGTCTGTACTGTGTTATGTCTGTACTGTGTTATGTCTGTACTGTGTTATTCTGTACTGTGTTATGTCTGTACTGTGTTATGTCTGTACTGTGTTATGTCTGTACTGTTACTGTATGTTATGTCTGTATACTGTGTTATGTCTGTACTGTGTTATGTCTGTACTGTACTGTGTTATGTCTGTACTGTATTGTTGTATGTCTGTACTGTGTTATGTCTGTACTGTGTTATGTCTGTACTGTGTTATGTCTGTACTGTGATTATGTTACTGTCTGTACTGTACTGTGTTATTCTGTACTGTACTGTGTTATGTCTGTACATGTGTTATGTCTGTACTGTGTATTGTCTGTACTGTGTTATGTCTGTACTGTGTGTGTTATGTCTGTACTGTAGTGTATTTGTACTGTACTGTGTTATGTCTGTATGTACTGTGTTATGTCTGTACTGTGTTATGTCTGTACTGTGTTAGTGTACTGTACTGTGTTATGTCTGTATGTGTTATGTCTGTACTGTGTTAGTCTGTACTGTGTTATGTCTGTCTGTGTTATGTTGTACTGTACTGTGTTATGTCTGTACTGTGTTATGTCTGTACTGTGTTATGTCTGTACTGTACTGTGTTATGTCTGTACTGTGTTATGTCTGTACTGTGTGTTATGTCTGTACTGTACTGTGTTATGTCTGTACTGTGTTATGTCTGTACTGTGTTTATGTCTGTACTGTGTTATGTCTGTATACTGTGTTATGTCTGTACTTGTTTATGTCTGTACTGTGTTATGTCTGTACTGTGTTATGTCTGTACTGTGTTATGTCTGTACTGATGTTATGTCTGTAGTACTGTGTTAAGTTATGTCTGTACTGTGTTAGTCTGTACTTTGTTACTGTGTTATGTCTGTACTGTGTTATGTCTGTACTGTTGTTATGTCTGTACTGTACTGTTTATGTCTGTACTCGTGTTATGTCTGTACTGTACTGTGTTATGTCTGTTACTGTACTGTGTTATGTCTGTACTGTGTTATGTCTGTACTGTTTAGCGTGTGTTATGTCTGTACTGTACTGTGTTATGTCTGTACTGTGTTATGTCTGTATGTGTTATTGTTGTCTGTGTTATGTCTGTATGATGTTATGTCTGACGTGTTATGTCTGTATGTGTTTGTCTGTATGTGTTTGTCTGATGTCTTGTTAGTCTGTATGTGTTATGTTGTATGTACTGGTATGTATGTGTTATGTCTGTAGTTGTGAGGTAGTTGTACTGTGTTATGTCTGTACTGTACTGTGTTATGTCTGTACTGTATGTGTGTCTGGTACTGTACTGTGTTAGTCTGTACGTACTGTGTTAGTCTGTATGTACTGTGTTATGTCTGTACTGGTTTTATGTCTGTACTGTGTTATGTCTGTACGTGTTATGTCTGTATGTACTGTTTATGTCTGTATTTTTGTTATGTCTATTCTGTGTTATGTCTGTAGTGACTGTGTAGTCTGTATGTACTGTGTTATGTCTGTAGTGTACTGTTTATGTCTGTACTTTTATTGTCTGTCTGTGTTAGTCTGTACTGTATGTGTTATGTCTGTACTGTGTTATGTCTGTATGTGTTATGTCTGTGTGTTTGTCTGTACTGTGTTATGTCTGTACTGTGTTAGTTGGTATTTGTACTGTGTTATGTCTTACTGTTTATGTCTGTACTGCTACTGTGTTATGTCTGTACTGTGTATGTCTGTACTGTGTTATTCTGTATGTCTGTGTTATGTCTGTACTGTACTGGTATGTCTGTACTGTATGTGTTATGTTGTACTGTACTGTGTTATGTCTGTACTTACTGTGTTATGTCTGTACTGTGTTATGTTGTACTGTGTTATGTCTGTAGTACTGTTATGTTGTAGTGTACTGTGTTATGTCTGTATACTGTGTTATGGTCTGTACTGGTATTGTTTTGTCTGTACTTGTTTATGTCTTTTATTCTGTGTTATGTCTGTCTGTTATGTATTTGTTACTGTACTGTGTTATGTCTGTACTGTACTTGTTATGTCTGTACTGTTTGTCTGTATTTTACGTTTATGTTGTACTGTGTTATGTCTGTACGTGTTATGTCTGTACTGTACTATTTATGTCTGTACTGTGTTAGTGTCGTGTCTGTATGGTTATGTCTGTACTGTGTTATGTCTGCTGTTTATGTCTGTACTGTTATTAGTACTGTGTTATGTCTGTACTGTGTTATGTCTGTACTGTGTTATGTCTGTGTACTGTTTATGTCTGTACTGTGTAAAGTTGTACTGTGTTATGTCTGTACTGTTTTTTGTCGTACTGTTATGCTAGTCTGTACTGATGTGTTATGTCTGTACTGTGCTTTTGTTATGTCTGTATGTTTATGTCTGTACTGTTTAGTCTGTACTTTTATGTTTATGTGTACGTACTGTGTTATGTCTGTACTGTGTTATGTCTGTACTGTGTTATGTCTGTACTGTGTTATGTCTGTACTGTGTTTATGTCTGTACTGTTATGTCTGTACTGTAGTGTGTTATGTCGTCTGATGTGTTATTCTGTACTGTACTGTGTTAGTCTACTGTGTTATGTCTGTACTGTAGTATTATTTTATGTCTGTACTGTTTATATGTCTGTACTGTGTTATGTCTGTACTTGTTGTTTACGTGTTAGTGTGTTTATGTCTGTACTGTGTTAGCTGTCTGTACTGTGTTATGTCTGTACTGTATTAATGTCTGTACTGTGTTATGTCTGTACTGTGTAGCTGTGTTATGTCTGTACTGTGTTATGTCTGTACTGTGTTATGTCTGTACTGTGTTATGTCTGTACTGTGTTATGTCTGTACGTGTTATTGTCTGTATGTTATGTTTATGTCTGTACTGTGTTTGTCTTTTACTGTGTTATGTCTGTACTGTGTTATTCTGTACTGTTGTGTTATGTCTGTACTGTGTTATATGTCTGTACTGTTTATGTCTGTATGTGTAGTTTATGTCTGTACTGTACTGTGTTATGTCTGTCTGTGTTATGTCTGTACTGTGTTATGTCTGTACTGTATTCTGTACTGTGTTATGTCTGTATGTGTTATGTCTGTACTGTGTTATGTCTGCACTGTATATATTATGTCTGTACTGTGTTATGCTGCATGTCTGTACTGTGTTATGTCTGTACTGACTGATTATTATGTCTGTACTGTGTTTATGTCTGTACTGTGTTATGTCTGTACTGTGTTATGAGTCTGTACTGTGTTATTGTCTGTACTGTGTTATGTCTGTACTGTGTTATGTCTGTCTGTGTTATGTCTTACTGTGTTATGTCGTACTGTACGTTTTTGTCTGTTACGTGTGTTATGTCTGTACTGTACTGTGTTATGTCTGTACTGTGTTATGTCTGTACTGTACTGTGTTATGTCTGTACTGTGTTATGTCTGTACTGTAGTTATGTCTGTACTGTGTTATGTCTGTACTGTGTTATGTCTGTACTGTGTTATGTCTGTACTGTCTTGTATGTCTGTACTGTGTTATGTCTGTACTGTGTTATGTCTGTACTGTTATTCTGAGTTTATGTCTGTACTGTGTTATGTCTGTACTGTGTTTATGTCTGTATGTGTTATGTCTGTACTGTGTTATGTCTGTACTGTGTTTATGTCTGTACTGTGTTATGTCTGTACTGTATGTTTATGTCTTGTACTGTGTTATGTCTGTACTGTATGTGTTTGTGTCTGTACTGTGTTATGTCTGTACTGTGTTATGTTGTACTGTGTATGTCTGTACTGTGTTATGTCTGTACTGTTGTTAGTCTGTGTGTTATGTCTGTACTGTGTTATGTCTGTACTGTGTTATGTCTGTACTGTGTGTGTCTATGTCTGTCTGTGTTGTCTGTACTGTACTGTGTTATGTCTGTCTGTTTTATGTCTGTACTGTGTTATGTCTGTACTGTGTTATGTCTTACTGTATGTCTGTCTGTACTGTGTTATGTTGTACGTGTTATGTCTGTATGTATGTGTATTTGTCTGTACTTGTTATGTCTTACTGTGTTTGTCTGTACTGTGTTTTTTCTTTAGTTATGTGTTATGTCTGTACTTTATGTTGTACGTGTTTGTCTGTACTGTTTTGTTGTATGTTATGTCTGTACGGTTATGTATGTACGTGTTATTCTGTACTGTTTATCTGTCTGTTTGTCTGTACTGTGTATGTCTGTACTGTTATTTTCGTACTGTGTTATGTCTGTACTGTGTTATTGTCTGTATGTGTATTGTCTGTACTGTGTTTGTTGTACTGTGTTAGTCTGTACTGTACTGTGTTATGTCTGACGGTATGTCTGTACTGTGTTATGTCTGTACTGTGTTATGTCTGTACTGGTTATGTCTGTACGATGTGTTATGTCTGTACTGGTTAGTCTGTACTGTGTTATGTCTGTACTGTACTGTTATGTCTGTATGTCTGTGTTATGTCTGTACTGTGTATGTCTGTACATGTGTTATGTCTGTACTGTGTTATGTCTGTACTGTGTTATTCTGTACTGTACTGGTATGTCTTACTTACTGTGTTGTTGTCTGTACTGTGTTATCTGTCTGTCTGTTAGTCTGTCTGTACTGTGTTATGTCTGTACTGTGTTATGTCTGTACTGTGTTATGTCTGTACTGTGTTATGTTGTACTGTGATGTCTGTACTGTGTTATTGTTGTACTGTGTTATGTCTGTACTGTGTATTCTGTATGTACTGTGTTATGTCTCTGTACGATTTGTCTGTACTGTGTTATGTCTGTACTGTGTGTTTGTCTGTACTGTACTGTGTTATGTCTGTACTGTGTATGTCTGTACTGTGTTATGTCTGTCTGTACGTGTTGTTATGTTACTGTGTATGTCTAGTGTTGTATGTGTTAGTCTGTATGTGTTATGTCTGTACTGTACTGTTAGTCTGTACTGTACTGTGTTATGTTGTACTGTGTTATGTCTGTACTGTACTGTGTTATGTCT
>JAPXFY010000033.1:46436179-46458679 GCA_030674185.1 Monoplex corrugatus
ACACACACACACACACACCAGTCCCCACTCACGTTAGTTGTGTTTGTTGTTTTCACTTCAGTGTTGTGTTAGTGTTTGTTGTTTTCACTTCAGTGTTGTGTTAGTGTTTGTTGTTGTTTTCACTTCAGTATGTGTTTTGTGTTTAGTGTTTGTTGTGTGTTTGTTGTTTTCACTTCAGTGTTGTTTGTGTTATGTTGTTTTCACTTCAGTGTTGTGTTAGTGTTTGTTGTTTTCACTTCAGTGTTGTGTTAGTGTTTGTTGTTTTCACTTCAGTGTTGTGTTAGTGTTTGTTGTTTTCACTTCAGTGTTGTGTTAGTGTTTTGTTTGTTTTCACTTCAGTGTTGTGTTAGTGTTTGTTGTTTTCACTTCAGTGTTGTGTTAGTGTTTGTTGTTTTGTGTTTTCACTTCAGTGTTGTGTTAGTGTTTGGTTGTTTGTTCACTTCATGTGTGTTGTGTTTGTGTTTGTTGTTTTCACATTCAGTGTTGTGTTTAGTGTGTTGTTGTTGTTTTCACTTCAGTGTTGTGTTATGTTTGTTGTTTTCATGTTGTTTAGTGTTGGTTGTTTCACTTCAGTGTTGTGTATGTGTTTGTTGTTTTCACTTCATGTTGTTGTTAGTGTTTTTTGTTTGTTGTTTTCACTTCATGTGTTGTGTTAGGTTTGTTTTGTTGTTTTCACTTCAGTGTTGTGTTAGTGTTTGTTGTTTGTTGTTTTCACTTCAGTGTTGTGTTAGTGTTTTGTTTTGTTTTTCACTTCATGTTGTGTTTGTGTTTGTTGTTTGTTGTTTTCACTTCAGTGTGTGTTTGTGTTGTTGTTTGGTTTCACTTCAGTGTTGTGTTAGTGTTTGTTGTTGTTGTTCACTTCAGTGTTGTGTTAGTGTTTGTTGTTTTGTTCACTTCAGTGTTGTGTTAGTGTTTTGTTGTTTTTCACTTCAGTGTTGTGTTAGTGTTGTTGTTCTTCAGGGTTAGTGTTTGTTTTTCACTTCAGTGTTGTGTTAGTGTTTGGTTGTTTTGTTGTTTTCACTTCAGTGTTGTGTTAGTGTTTGTTGTTTTCACTTCAGTGTGTTTAGTTGTTGTTCACTCAGTGTTGTGTTAGGTTTGTTGTTTTCACTTCAGTGTTGTGTTAGTGTTTGTTGTTTTTCACTTCAGTGTTGTGTGTTAGTGTTTGTTGTTGTTTCACTTCAGTGTTGTGTTAGTGTTGTTGTTTGTGTTTTCACTTCAGTGTGTGTGTTTGTTTGTATTTCACGTTAGTTTTGTGTTAGTGTTTGTTAGTTTTTGTTCACTCGGTGTGTTAGTGTTTGTTGTTTTCACTTCATGTGGTTGTGTTTGTTGTTTGTTGTTTTCACTTCAGTGTTGTGTTAGTTGTTTGTTGTTTTCACTTCAGTGTGTGTTAGTGTTTGTTTTTTCACTTCAGTGTGTGTTAGTGTTTTGTTGTTTTTCACTTCAGTGTGTGTTGTTGTGTTTGTTGTTTTCACTTCAGTGTTGTGTTAGTGTTTGTTTGTTTGTTGTTTTCACTTCAGTGTTGTGTTAGTGTTTGTTTGTTTTCACTTCAGTGTTGTGTTAGTGTTTGTTGTTTTCACTCGTGTTGTGTTAGTGTTTGTTTTCACTTCAGTTGTTAGTGTTTGTTGTTTTCACTTCATGTGTGTTATGTTTGTTGTTTTGTTGTTTTCACTTCAGTGTTGTGTTAGTGTTTGTTGTTTCATTCAGTGGTTGTTTACTAGTTGTGGTGTTTGTTGTTTCACTTCAGTGTTGTGTTAGTGTTTGTTGTTTTCACTTCAGTGTTGTGTTAGTGTTGTTGTTTTGTTGTTTTCACTTCAGTGTTTGTAGTGTTTGTTGTTTTCACTTCAGTGTGTGTTGTTTTGTTGTTTTCACTTCAGTGGTGTTGTGTTTGTTGTTTTCACTTCAGTTGTTGTTTGTTGTTTCACTTCAGTGTGTGTTAGTGTTTGTTGTTTTCACTTCAGTGTTTGTGTTAGTGTGTTTGTTTGTTGTTTTCACTTCAGTGTTGTGTTAGTGTTTGTTTGTTTTTTTTCACTTCAGTGTTGTGTAGTGTTTGTTGTTTTCACTTCAGTGTTGTGTAGTGTTTGTGTTTCACTTCGTGTGTGTTATTTTGTTTTGTGTTTCACTTCAGTGTTGTGTTAGTGTTTGTTGTTTTCACTTCAGTTGTTGTGTTAGTGTTTGTTGTTTTCACTTCAGTGTTTGTGTTAGTGTTTGTTTTGTTTTTCACTTCAGTGTTGTGTTAGTGTTTTTGTTTTCACTTCAGTGTTGTGTTAGTGTTTGTTTGTTTTCTTCATGTTGTTGTTGTTGTGTTTTTGTTTATGTTTGTTTTTGTTGTTTTCACTTCAGTGTGTTGTGTTTGTGTTTACTTGTTTGTTGTGTTGTTTTTTCCACTTCAGTGTGTTGTGTTGTGTTTTGTGTTTTGTTTTGTTTCATTCATGTGTGTGTTTGTGTTTGTTGTTTTCACTTCAGTGTTGTTTTGTTTATGTTGTTTGTTTGTTTTCACTTCAGTGTTGTTTTGTTTGTTGTTTCACTTAGTTTGTGTTTGGTTTGTTGTTTCACTTCAGTGTTGTGTTAGTGTTTGTTGTTTTCACTTCAGTGTTGTGTTAGTGTTTGTTGTTGTTCACTTCAGTGTTGTGTTAGTGTTTGTTGTTTTCACTTCAGTGTTGTGTTAGTGTTTGTTGTTTCACTTCAGTGTTGTGTTAGTGTTTTGTTGTTTTCACTTCAGTGCGTGTTGTGTTGTTTTTTCACTTGTTTTGTTTGTTGTTGTTTCACTTCAGTGTTGTGTTAGTGTTTGTTGTTTTCACTCAGTGTTGTGTTAGTGTTTGTTGTTTTCACTTCAGTGTGTGTTAGTGTTTGTTGTTTTCACTTCAGTGTGTGGTTAGTGTTTTGTTGTTTTTCACTTCAGTGTTGTGTTTGTGTTTGTTGTTTTCACTTCATGTGGTTGTGTTATGTTTTGTTGTTGTTCACTTCAGTGTTGTGTTAGTGTTTGTTGTTTTCACTTCAGTGTTGTGTTGTGTTTGTTGTTTTCACTTCAGTGCTGTTAGTGTTGTTGTTTGTTGTTTTCACTTCAGTGCTTGTGTTAGTGTTTGTTGTTTTCACTTCAGTGTTGTGTTTGTTTGTTGTTAGGTTGTTGTTTGTTTTTCACTTCAGTGTTGTGTTGTTTTGTTGTTTCACTTCAGTGTGGGGTTTTTGTTTAGTGTTGGTTGTTTTTTCACTTCAGTTGTGGTGTGTGTTTGTGTTGTTTATTGTTTTTGTTTATGTTTGTTTGTGTTTTTGTTTGTTGTTTTCATTCAGTGTTTGTTTGTTGTTGTTTCACTTCAGTGTTGTGTTGTTTGTTGTTTCACTTCAGTGTGTGTTAGTGTTTGTTGTTTTGTGTGTTTTCACTCAGTGTTGTTGGTTTGTTGTTTTCACTTAGTGTGTGTTAGGTTTGTTGTTTTCACTTCATGTTTGTGTTGTGTTGTTGTTTACTTGTGTTTGTTAGTGTTTGTTTGTTTTTTACTTCAGTGTTGTGTTTTAGTGTTTGTTTTTTGTTTTGTTAGTGTTTGTGTTTTGTTGTTTTCACTTCGTGTTGGTTTTTGTTTTTTTTTGGTTTTTTTATTGTGTTGTGTGTTGTGTTTCATTAGTGTTGTGTTGTGTTTGTTGTTTTCTTGTTGTGTTTGTTTGTTGTTTTTTTTACTTCAGTGTTGTTAGTGTTTGTTGTTGTTGTTTTCTTCATCTGTGTTTTGTTGTTTTAGTGTTTTTGTGTTGTGTTTTTTTTTGTTGTTTTTGTTGTGTTATGTTTGTTTTTTGTGTTTTAGTGTTTGTTTGTGTTGTTTATGTTTTGTTTTTTTTGTGTTTATTTGTGTTTTTAGTGTTTGTTTGTTTTGTGTTGTTTTTTTTGTTGTTTTGTTGTGTTTTTTGTTGTTGTTATGTTGTGTTATTGTGTTGTTAGTGTTTGTTTTTTGTGTTGTTTACTGTTTGTTTTTTGTTGTTTTTTTCATTGTGTGTTTGTTTGTTTCATTCAGTGTGTGTTAGTGTTTTTTTGTTGTTATTGTTTGTGTTAGTGTTTGTGTTTTTTTCACTTCAGTGCTTGTTGTGTTTGTGTTTGTTGTTTTCCTTCAGTGTTGTGTTATTTTGTTGTTTCACTTCAGTGTGTGTAGTGTTTGTTTTTTGTTGTTTTCCTTGTGTTGTGTTATGTTTTTTTTTTTGTGTTGTGTGTGTTTGTTGTTTACTTCGTTGTTAGTGTTGTTGTTTTACTTCATGTTGTTAGTTTGTTTTGTTGTTACTTAGTGTTGTGTTGTGTTGTTGTTTTCACTCAGTGTGTGTTAGTGTTTGTTGTTTTTTGTTTTCACTTCAGTGTTTATGTTGTTGTTTCACTCAGTTGTGTGTGTTGTTGTTTACTTAGTGTGTGTTAGTGTTGTTGTTTGTTTTCACTTGTGTGTGTTGTGTTTTTTTTTCACTCAGTTGTGTGTTTTTTGTTCTTGGTTGGTTTTTTTGTTTTGTTTTTGTTTTTTTTTTTTGTGTTTTCACTTCGTGTTGTTGTTTTGTTTTGTTCTTAGTGTTGTTGTTATTATGTTGTTTGTTGTTTTCATTGTGTTGTTGTTTTTGTTTGTTTTTTGTGTGTGTTAGTGTTTGTTGTTTTTCATTGTGTTGTGTTTGTTTGTTTTGTTTGTGTTTTTTGTTTGTTATGTTTTGTTGTGTTACTTCGTTTGTGTTAGTGTTGTTTTGTTTTTGTTTTTTTTTGTGTTTTTGTTTGTGTTTTTAGTTTTGTGTTATTTGTTGTTTGTGTTTTTTGTTGTGTTTGTGTTTTGTGTTTTTTTTTTTGTTGTTAGTGTTTGTTGTTTGTTTTCATTCAGTGTGTGTTAGTGTTTTTTTGTTGTTTCACTTAGTGTTGTGTTAGTGTTGTGTTTTCACTTGTGTGTTTGTGTGTTGTTGTTTTCCTTCAGTGTTGTGTTAGTGTTGTTTTTTACTTCAGTTTGTTAGTGTTTTTTTTGTTGTTTTCTTCTGTTGTTAGTGTTTTGTTTTCATGTGTTGTTTTGTTTTTTTGTTTTTTTGTTGTTATTTGTTGTTTTACTTGTGTTGTGTTGTGTTTTGTTTTTTTTTCAGTGTGTTTAGTGTTTGTTTTTGTTGTTTTTATGTTGTGTTGTTTTTGTTTTGTTTTTCATTGTTTGTTGTTTGTTGTTTTTTGGTTTGTTTTATGTTTGTGTTTGTTTGTTTTTTCTGTGTGTTGTGTTTGTTGTTTCACTTCGTGTTTTTATGTTTGTTGTTTTACTTCAGTGTTGTGTTAGTGTTTGTTGTTTCTGTTGTTTATTTTGTTTGTTTTTTTGTTTTGTTTTGTTGTTTTTTCATGTTTTATGTGTTTTTTTTCATTTTTGTTGTTTGTGTTTGTTGTTTTCTTTGTTTTTCAGTTGTTTTTGTTTTTTTCATGTGTGTTTGTTTGTTGTTTTTTTGTGTTGTGTTAGTTTTGTTGTTTTGTTGTTTTCACTTCAGTTTGTTGTTTTGTTGTTTTTATGTTGTTGTTTGTGTTGTGTTTTGTGTTTTTTTTTATGTTTTTTAGTGTTTGTTGTTTTTTTTGTTTTTTCTTGTGTTTGTGTTTTGTTGTTGTGTTTTCTTTGTTTTGTTTTTGTTTGTTTGTTTTGTTGTTTTCTTTGTTTTTTGTGTTGTTTTGTTGTTTTTTCATTGTTGTTTAGTGTTTGTTTTTTTTGTTGTTGTTTGTTGTTTTTTTGTTTTTGTTTGTTGTGTTTTTTGTTTTTCTTTGTTGTTTTGTTGTTTTTTTGTTTGTGTTTTTGTGTTTTACTTCAGTTTGTGTTTGTGTTTTGTGTTTTGTGTTGTTATTGTGTTGTGTTTTCATTGTTTGTTTAGTGTTTTTCTTTTTCATTGTGTTAGTTTTTGTTTGTTTTACTTCAGTGTTGTGTTGTGTTTGTTGTTTTTGTTGTTTTCATTGTGTGTGTTTTGTTTGTTTTGTTGTTTACTTCAGTGTTTTTAGTTTGTTTTGTTGTTTTTTCACTTGTTTTTGTGTTTTTTTGTTTTCATTCAGTGTTTGTTTTGCAGTGTTGTGTTAGTGTTTGTTGTTTTGTTGTTTTCACTTCAGTGTTGTGTTAGTGTTTGTTGTTTTCACTTCAGTGTTGTGTTAGTGTTTGTTGTTTTCACTTCAGTGTTGTGTTAGTGTTTGTTGTTTTGTTGTTTTCACTTCAGTGTTGTGTTAGTGTTTGTTGTTTTCACTTCAGTGTTGTGTTTAATGTTTGTTGTTTTCTCTTCAGTGTTGTGTTAGTGTTTGTTGTTTTCACTCCTGTGCTGTGTTTAGTGTTTGTTGTTTTCACTTCAGTGTTGTGTTAGTGTTTGTTGTTTTCACTTCAGTGTTGTGTTAGTGTTTGTTGTTTTCACTTCAGTGTTGTGTTAGTGTTTGTTGTTTGTTGTTTTCACTTCAGTGTTGTGTTAGTGTTTGTTGTTTGTTGTTTTCACTTCAGTGTTGTGTTAGTGTTTGTTGTTTGTTGTTTTCACTTCAGTGTTGTGTTAGTGTTTGTTGTTTTCACTTCAGTGTTGTGTTAGTGTTTGTTGTTTTCACTTCAGCTTCAGTGTATGTGCAGTGATCAGCCTGTCTAGTTAACTCTTTCTTCACACCCTAACATTGTATGTGTAGTGATCAGTCTGTCTAGTTAACTCTTTCTTCACACCCTAACATTGTATGTGCAGTAATCAGCCTGTCTAGTTAACTCTTTCTTCACACCCTAACATTGTGTGTGTACAGTGATCAGCCTGTCTAGTTAACTCTTTCTTCACACCCTAGACATTGTGTGTGTACAGTGATCAGCCTGTCTAGTTTAACTCTTTCTTCACACCCTAACAGTGTATGTGCAGTGATCAGCCTGTCTAGTTAACTCTTTCTTCACACCCTAACAGTGTATGTGTAGTGATCAGCCTGTCTAGTTAACTCTTTCTTCACACCCTAACATTGTGTGTGTGTAGTGATCAGCCTGTCTAGTTAACTCTTTCTTCACACCCTAACATTGTGTGTGTGTGCTTCCTTGATTTAGGTTGGTTCTGTTGATAGAGCCGTGGAGTCAAGATCTGTTATCTTGAATTCAGTCCCAGCCAGCAGCATTCAGAACCTGGTCTGTTGGCTGCCCATCTTAATGTTTCCATCATTCTGGTGGTGTCAGCTTACTGTTTGATAGGTCCACTGGCCTGTTGGCTGCCCATCTTAATGTTCCATCATTTGGTGGTGTCAGCTTACTGTTTGATAGGTCCACTGGCTGTTGGCTGCCCATCTTAATGTTTCCATCATTCTGGTGGTGGCAGCTTACTGTTTGATAGGTCCACTGGCCTGTTGGCTGCCCGTCTTAATGTTTCCATCATTCTGGTGGTGCCAGTTTACTGTTTGATAGGTCCACTGGCCTGTTGGCTGCCCATCTTAATGTTTCCATCATTCTGGTGGTGTCAGCTTAGTGTGTCATAGGTCCACTGGTCTGTTGGCTGCCCATCTTAATGTTTCCATCATTCTGGTGGTGTCAGCTTACTGTTTGATAGGTCCACTGGCCTGTTGGCTGCCCATCTTAATGTTTTCATCATTCTGGTGGTGTCAGCTTAGTGTGTCATAGGTCCACTGGTCTGTTGGCTGCCCATCTTAATGTTTCCATCATTCTGGTGGTGTCAGCTTACTGTTTGATAGGTCCACTGGCCTGTTGGCTGCCCATCTTAATGTTTCCATCATTCTGGTGGTGTCAGCTTAGTGTGTCATAGGTCCACTGGTCTGTTGGCTGCCCATCTTAATGTTTCCATCATTCTGGTGATGTCAGCTTACTGTTTGATAGGTCCACTGGCCTGTTGGCTGCCCATCTTAATGTTTTCATCATTCTGGTGGTGTCAGCTTAGTGTGTCATAGGTCCACTGGTCTGTTGGCTGCCCATCTTAATGTTTCCATCATTCTGGTGGTGTCAGCTTACTGTTTGATAGGTCCACTGGCCTGTTGGCTGCCCATCTTAATGTTTTCATCATTCTGGTGGTGTCAGCTTAGGTGTTCATAGGTCCACTGGTCTGTTGGCTGCCCATCTTAATGTTTCCATCATTCTGGTGGTGTCAGCTTACTGTTTGATAGGTCCACTGGCCTGTTGGCTGCCCATCTTAATGTTTTCATCATTCTGGTGGTGTCAGCTTAGTGTGTCATAGGTCCACTGGTCTGTTGGCTGCCCATCTTAATGTTTTCATCATTCTGGTGGTGTCAGCTTAGTGTGTCATAGGTCCACTGGTCTGTTGGTTGTCTGTCTTAATGTTTCCATCATTGTGATGGTGTCAGCTTAGTGTTTCATTGGTTCCTCCCCACTTCTCCCTCCCCACTCCCCATTTCAAGACCTTGCCAGTGCACAGGGCTTTGTGCAGGCTCAGAACAAGGAAGTCTGCCAGATAGGTACTGGCAGATAGGTGCTGGCAGATAGGTGCTGGCAGATAGGTGCTGTCAGATAGGTACTGGCAGATAGGTGCTGACAGATAGGTGCTGGCAAATAGGTGCTGGCAGATAGGTGCTGGCAAATAGGTGCTGTCAGATAGGTACTGGCAGATAGGTGCTGTCAGATAGGTGCTGTCAGATAGGTGCTGTCAGATAGGTGCTGTCAGATAGGTGCTGGCAGATAGGTGCTGTCAGATAGGTGCTGGCAGATAGGTGCTGGCAGATATGGGCGGAGTGCATATGGAACTGTCTGTGTGCCATGAACTGTGGAAGAAACTCCATCCGTGGGTCAGTGTGTGCCATGAACAATCAGTGTTTTTAACGTTTCTTAACCTTTTTACTTCCTCACCCTATCCACCAGATTCCTGTGGAAAGTCACATGGTTTAGGTTTTGCTGTTGGTGGATAGGATGCAGGAGCCAAAGGGTTCAGTTTTTGCTGTTAATGGATAGGATGCAGGAGTCAAAGGGTTAAGTTTTTGCTGTTGGTGGATAGGATGCAGGAGTCAAACGGTTCAGTTTTTGCTGTTGGTGGATAGGATGCAGGAGTCACATGGTTTAGGTTTTGCTGTTGGTGGATAGGATGCAGGAGCCAAAGGGTTAAGTTTTTGCTGTTGGTGGATAGGATGCAGGAGTCAAATGGTTTAGGTTTTGCTGTTGGTGGATAGGATGCAGGAGTCAAATGGTTTAGGTTTTGCTGTTGGTGGATAGGATGCAGGAGCCAAAGGGTTAAGTTTTTGCTGTTGGTGGATAGGATGCAGGAGCCAAAGGGTTAAGTTTTTGCTGTTGGTGGATAGGATGCAGGAGCCAAAGGGTTCAGTTTTTGCTGTTGGTGGATAGGATGCAGGAGTCAAAGGGTTAAGTTTTTGCTGTTGGTGGATAGGATGCAGGAGTCAAAGGGTTAAGTTTTTGCTGTTGGTGGATAGGATGCAGGAGTCAAAGGGTTAAATTTTTGCTGTTGGTGGATAGGATGCAGGAGTCAAAGGGTTAAGTTTTTTGCTGTTAATGGATAGGATGCAGGAGTCAAAGGGTTAAGTTTTTGCTGTTAATGGATAGGATGCAGGAGTCAAAGGGTTAAGTTTTTGCTGTTAATGGATAGGATGCAGGAGCCAAAGGGTTAAAACTTTAACCCTAACACTGGTGTTGTGTGTTTCCTTGGTTCACTGTATGTGATGAACTGTGTATTGTTAGATCTTCTTTGCTCTGTTGATGTCCTTTTGAACCAGTCTGTCATCAAGTCTTCTGTGTTCTGTTGATGTCCTTTTGAACCAGTCTGTCATCAGGTCTGTGTTCTGTTGATGTTCTTTTGAACCAGTCTGTCATCAGGTCTGTGTTCTGTTGATGTTCTTTTGAACCAGTCTGTCATCAGGTCTGTGTTCTGTTGATGTTCTTTTGAACCAGTCTGTCATCAAGTCTTCTGTGTTCTGTTGATGTTCTTTTGAACCAGTCTGTCATCAAGTCTTCTGTGTTCTGTTGATGTTCTTTTGAACCAGTCTGTCATCAAGTCTGTGTTCTGTTGATGTTCTTTTGAACCAGTCTGTCATCATGTCTGTGTTCTGTTGATGTTCTTTTGAACCAGTCTGTCATCATGTCTGTGTTCTGTTGATGTTCTTTTGAACCAGTCTGTCATCAGGTCTGTGTTCTGTTGATGTTCTTTTGAACCAGTCTGTCATCAAGTCTTCTGTGTTCTGTTGATGTTCTTTTGAACCAGTCTGTCATCAAGTCTGTGTTCTGTTGATGTTCTTTTGAACCAGTCTGTCATCATGTCTGTGTTCTGTTGATGTTCTTTTGAACCAGTCTGTGATCATGTCTGTGTTCTGTTGATGTCCTTTTGAACCAGTCTGTCATCAGGTCTGTGTTCTGTTGATGTTCTTTTGAACCACTCTGTCATCAGGTCTGTGTTCTGTTGATGTTCTTTTGAACCAGTCTGTGATCATGTCTGTGTTCTGTTGATGTTCTTTTGAACCAGTCTGTCATCAAGTCTTCTGTGTTCTGTTGATGTTTTTTGAAACAGTCTGTCATCAGGTCTGTGTTCTGTTGATGTTCTTTTGAACCAGTCTGTCATCAGGTCTTCTGTGTTCTGTTGATGTCCTTTTGAACCAGTCTGTCATCAGGTCTGTGTTCTGTTGATGTCCTTTTGAACCAGTCTGTCATCAGGTCTGTGTTCTGTTGATGTCCTTTTGAAACAGTCTGTCATCAGGTCTGTGTTCTGTTGATGTTCTTTTGAACCAGTCTGTCATCAGGTCTGTGTTCTGTTGATGTTCTTTTGAACCAGTCTGTCATCATGTCTGTGTTCTGTTGATGTCCTTTTGAACCAGTCTGTCATCAAGTCTGTGTTCTGTTGATGTTCTTTTGAACCAGTCTGTCATCAGGTCTGTGTTCTGTTGATGTCCTTTTGAACCAGTCTGTGATCATGTCTGTGTTCTGTTGATGTTCTTTTGAACCAGTCTGTCATCAAGTCTTCTGTGTTCTGTTGATGTTTTTTGAAACAGTCTGTCATCAGGTCTGTGTTCTGTTGATGTTCTTTTGAACCAGTCTGTCATCAGGTCTTCTGTGTTCTGTTGATGTCCTTTTGAACCAGTCTGTCATCAGGTCTGTGTTCTGTTGATGTCCTTTTGAACCAGTCTGTCATCAGGTCTGTGTTCTGTTGATGTTCTTTTGAACCAGTCTGTCATCAAGTCTGTGTTCTGTTGATGTTCTTTTGAACCAGTCTGTCATCATGTCTGTGTTCTGTTGATGTTCTTTTGAACCAGTCTGTGATCATGTCTGTGTTCTGTTGATGTCCTTTTGAACCAGTCTGTCATCAGGTCTGTGTTCTGTTGATGTTCTTTTGAACCACTCTGTCATCAGGTCTGTGTTCTGTTGATGTTCTTTTGAACCAGTCTGTGATCATGTCTGTGTTCTGTTGATGTTCTTTTGAACCAGTCTGTCATCAAGTCTTCTGTGTTCTGTTGATGTTTTTTGAAACAGTCTGTCATCAGGTCTGTGTTCTGTTGATGTTCTTTTGAACCAGTCTGTCATCAGGTCTTCTGTGTTCTGTTGATGTCCTTTTGAACCAGTCTGTCATCAGGTCTGTGTTCTGTTGATGTCCTTTTGAACCAGTCTGTCATCAGGTCTGTGTTCTGTTGATGTCCTTTTGAAACAGTCTGTCATCAGGTCTGTGTTCTGTTGATGTTCTTTTGAACCAGTCTGTCATCAGGTCTGTGTTCTGTTGATGTTCTTTTGAACCAGTCTGTCATCATGTCTGTGTTCTGTTGATGTCCTTTTGAACCAGTCTGTCATCAAGTCTGTGTTCTGTTGATGTTCTTTTGAACCAGTCTGTCATCAGGTCTGTGTTCTGTTGATGTCCTTTTGAACCAGTCTGTGATCATGTCTGTGTTCTGTTGATGTTCTTTTGAACCAGTCTGTCATCAAGTCTTCTGTGTTCTGTTGATGTTTTTTGAAACAGTCTGTCATCAGGTCTGTGTTCTGTTGATGTTCTTTTGAACCAGTCTGTCATCAGGTCTTCTGTGTTCTGTTGATGTCCTTTTGAACCAGTCTGTCATCAGGTCTGTGTTCTGTTGATGTCCTTTTGAACCAGTCTGTCATCAGGTCTGTGTTCTGTTGATGTTCTTTTGAACCAGTCTGTCATCAAGTCTGTGTTCTGTTGATGTTCTTTTGAACCAGTCTGTCATCATGTCTGTGTTCTGTTGATGTTCTTTTGAACCAGTCTGTCATCAGGTCTGTGTTCTGTTGATGTTCTTTTGAACCAGTCTGTCATCAGGTCTTCTTTGTTCTGTTGATGTTCTTTTGAACCAGTCTGTCATCAAGTCTGTGTTCTGTTGATGTTCTTTTGAACCAGTCTGTCATCAGGTCTGTGTTCTGTTGATGTTCTTTTGAACCAGTCTGTCATCAGGTCTGTGTTCTGTTGATGTTCTTTTGAACCAGTCTGTCATCAAGTCTGTGTTCTGTTGATGTTCTTTTGAACCAGTCTGTCATCAGGTCTTCTGTGTTCTGTTGATGTTCTTTTGAACCAGTCTGTCATCAGGTCTGTGTTCTGTTGATGTTCTTTTGAACCAGTCTGTCATCAGGTCTTCTGTGTTCTGTTGATGTCCTTTTGAACCAGTCTGTCATCAAGTCTGTGTTCTGTTGATGTTCTTTTGAACCAGTCTGTCATCAGGTCTTCTGTGTTCTGTTGATGTTCTTTTGAACCAGTCTGTCATCAAGTCTTCTGTGTTCTGTTGATGTTCTTTTGAACCAGTCTGTCATCAGGTCTGTGTTCTGTTGATGTCCTTTTGAACCAGTCTGTCATCATGTCTGTGTTCTGTTGATGTTCTTTTGAACCAGTCTGTCATCAAGTCTTCTGTGTTCTGTTGATATTCTTTTGAACCAGTCTGTCATCATGTCTGTGTTCTGTTGATGTTCTTTTGAACCAGTCTGTCATCAGGTCTGTGTTCTGTTGATGTTCTTTTGAACCAGTCTGTCATCAGGTCTGTGTTCTGTTGATGTCCTTTTGAACCAGTCTGTCATCAGGTCTGTGTTCTGTTGATGTCCTTTTGAACCAGTCTGTCATCAGGTCTGTGTTCTGTTGATGTTCTTTTGAACCAGTCTGTCATCAGGTCTGTGTTCTGTTGATGTTCTTTTGAACCAGTGTATTGTTGGCTCTTCTTTGCTTTGTTCATTTCCAGTCAAATGTTCTGGGTTTTAGTCCTGCCTGGGTGTGTCTTCCTGTCTTTCTGGTTACCATGTGTGCAGCCTGTTTGTGTCTGAATCCACTTGGTGCATACACACACAGAGTGCATTAAATACACTTGGTGCATACACTCACAGAGTGCATTAAATACACTTGGTGCATACACTCACAGAGTGCATTAAATACACTTGGTGCATACACTCACAGAGTGCATTAAATACACTTGGTGCATACACTCACAGAGTGCATTAAATACACTTGGTGCATACACACACTGAGTGCATTAAATACACTTGGTGCATACACTCACAGAGTGCATTAAATACACTTGGTGCATACACTCACAGAGTGCATTAAATACACTTGGTGCATACACTCACAGAGTGCATTAAATACACTTGGTGCATACACTCACAGAGTGCATTAAATACACTTGGTGCATACACACACAGAGTGCATTAAATACACTTGGTGCATACACTCACAGTGTGCATTAAATACACTTGGTGCATACACTCACAGAGTGCATTAAATACACTTGGTGCATACACACACAGAGTGCATTAAATACACTTGGTGCATACACTCACAGAGTGCATTAAATACACTTGGTGCATACACACACAGAGTGCATTAAATACACTTGGTGCATACACTCACAGAGTGCATTAAATACACTTGGTGCATACACACACAGAGTGCATTAAATACACTTGGTGCATACACTCACAGAGTGCATTAAATACACTTGGTGCATACACACACAGAGTGCATTAAATACACTTGGTGCATACACACACAGAGTGCATTAAATACACTTGGTGCATACACACACAGAGTGCATTAAATACACTTGGTGCATACACTCACAGAGTGCATTAAATACACTTGGTGCATACACACACAGGTGCATTAAATACACTTGGTGCATACACACACAGAGTGCATTAAATACACTTGGTGCATACACACACAGAGTGCATTAAATACACTTGGTGCATACACTCACAGTGTGCATTAAATACACTTGGTGCATACACTCACAGAGTGCATTAAATACACTTGGTGCATACACTCACAGAGTGCATTAAATACACTTGGTGCATACACTCACAGAGTGCATTAAATACACTTGGTGCATACACTCACAGCACAAGAGTGCATTAAATACACTTGGTGCATACACACAAGAGTGCATTAAATACACTTGGTGCTAACACACACAGAGTGCATTAAATACACTTGGTGCATACACTCACAGAGTGCATTAAATACACTTGGTACGTACACACAAGTGCATTAAATACACTTGGTGCTCAGTGCATTAAATACACTTGGTACGTACACACACACAGAGTGCATTAAATACACTTGGTACATACACACACAGAGTGCATTAAATACACTTGGTACATACACACACAGAGTGCATTAAATACACTTGGTACGTACACACACAGAGTGCATTAAATACACTTGGTACGTACACATCACATAGAGTGCATTAAATACACTTGGTAGTACACACACAGAGTGCATTAAATACACTTGGTGGCCCCGTACACACACACGAGTGCATTAAATACACTTGGTACGTACACCACAGAGTGCATTAAATACACTTGGTACGTACACACACAGAGTGCATTAAATACACTTGGTAGCATACACACAGAGTGCATTAAATACACTTGTACGTACACACACAGAGTGCATTAAATACTACAATTGGTACCTTACACACACACAGAGTGCATTAAATACACTTGGTGCATACACACACAGAGTGCATTAAATACACTTGGTACGTACACACACAGAGTGCATTAAATACACTTGGTACAAAACACAACAGAGTGCATTAAATACACTTGGTGCATACACACACAGAGTGCATTAAATACACTTGGTACGTACACACACAGAGTGCATTAAATACACTTGGTACATACACACACAGAGTGCATTAAATACACTTGGTACATACACACACAGAGTGCATTAAATACACTTGGTACTACACCACAGAGTGCATTAAATACACTTGGTACGTACACACACAGAGTGCATTAAATACACTTGGTACATACACACACAGAGTGCATTAAATACACTTGGTACATACACACACAGAGTGCATTAAATACACTTGGTACGTACACACACAGAGTGCATTAAATACACTTGGTCATACACTACACAGAGTGCATTAAATACACTTGGTGCATACACACACAGAGTGCATTAAATACACTTGGTCATACACACACAGAGTGCATTAAATACACTTGGTGCATACACTCACAGAGTGCATTAAATACACTTGGTGCATACACACACAGAGTGCATTAAATACACTTGGTGCATACACTCACAGAGTGCATTAAATACACTTGGTGCATACACTCACAGAGTGCATTAAATACACTTGGTGCATACACTCACAGAGTGCATTAAATACACTTGGTGCATACACTCACAGAGTGCATTAAATACACTTGGTGCATACACTCACAGAGTGCATTAAATACACTTGGTGCATAACATCACAGAGTGCATTAAATACACTTGGTACATACACTCACAGAGTGCATTAAATACACTTGGTGCATACACTCACAGAGTGCATTAAATACACTTGGTACATACACTCACAGAGTGCATTAAATACACTTGGTACATACACACAGAGTGCATTAAATACACTTGGTGCATACACACAGAGTGCATTAAATACACTTGGTACGTACACTACACAGAGTGCATTAAATACACTTGGCTACGCATCACTGACACACAGAGTGCATTAAATACACTTGGTGCATCATGTGCACATCATGACACACAATATAATACACTTGTGCAAGACTGCATAGACTTAGGGTGTGCTGACTTTTGATAAATGACAATACACAACATGCACGCTCACTGACGACAACAGAGTATACAGACTGTCAAGTAACATACTGCCTGCACAGTGTGCACACCACTGACAACAACAACAAAGTGTGCAGACTGTCAAGTAACGTACTGCCTGCACAGTGTGCACACCACTGACAACAACAACAAAGTGTGCAGACTGTCAAGTAACATACTGCCTGCATAGTGTGCACACCACTGACAAACAACAACAAAGTGTGCAGACTGTCAAGTAACATACTGCCTGCACAGTGTGCACACCACTGACAACAACAACAACAAAGTGTGCAGACTGTCAAGTAACATACTGCCTGCACAGTGTGCACACCACTGAACAACAACAACAAAGTGTGCAGACTGTCAAGTAACATACTGCCTGCACAGTGTGCACACCACTGACAACAACAACAACAAAGTGTGCAGACTGTCAAGTAACATACTGCCTGCACAGTGTGCACACCACTGACAACAACAACAAAGTGTGCAGACTGTCAAGTAACATACTGCCTGCACAGTGTGCACACCACTGACAACAACAAAGTGTGCAGACTGTCAAGTAACATACTGCCTGCACAGTGTGCACACCACTGACAACAACAACAACAAAGTGTGCAGACTGTCAAACAACATACTGCCTGCACAGTGTGCACACCACTGACAACAACAAAGTGTGCAGACTGTCAAGTAACATACTGCCTGCACAGTGTGCACACCACTGACAACAACAACAAAGTGTGCAGACTGTCAAGTAACATACTGCCTGCACAGTGTGCACACCACTGACAACAACAACAAAGTGTGCAGACTGTCAAGTAACATACTGCCTGCACAGTGTGCACACCACTGACAACAACAACAACAAAGTGTGCAGACTGTCAAGTAACATACTGCCTGCACAGTGTGCACACCACTGACAACAACAACAAAGTGTGCAGACTGTCAAGTAACATACTGCCTGCACAGTGTGCACACCACTGACAACAACAACAACAAAGTGTGCAGACTGTCAAGTAACATACTGCCTGCACAGTGTGCACACCACTGACAACAACAACAACAAAGTGTGCAGACTGTCAAACAACATACTGCCTGCACAGTGTGCACACCACTGACAACAACAACAACAAAGTGTGCAGACTGTCAAACAACATACTGCCTGCACAGTGTGCACACCACTGACAACAACAACAAAGTGTGCAGACTGTCAAACAACATACTGCCTGCACACTGTGCACACCACTAACAACAACAAAGTGTGCAGACTGTCAAACAACATACTACCTGCACAGTGTGCACACCACTGACAACAACAAAGTGTGCAGACTGTCAAGTAACATACTGCCTGCACAGTGTGCACACCACTGACAACAACAAAGTGTGCAGACTGTCAAGTAACATACTACCTGCACACTGTGCACAGAACGATGTGTATATGCATACATGCATCTGGAAAAAAACATAATTTAACCCTTTCACTTCTGCACCCTGTCCACCACCTGCAAAAATTCAACCGTTTCATTCCCTCACCCTGTCCACTTGCTTCCTGCAGGAAGCTGGTAGATTGGGTGAGGGAGTGAAATGGTTGAAATCTTAGCTTTGCTGTCATGGCTGACGATGTGGGATGCTGGTAGATAGAGTGAGGGAGTCAGAGGGTAAAAAAGAGAATAAACTCAACAATCAGGCTGGATTCCCGTTTTGTTTTCAAGTTTTGAGTCGGAACATTATATTTTAAACCGTGAAAATGCCATTTGGTTCACTTTCATAGGAAGGTTGGCATGCTGTCACCGGTCAGTGCTGAGTGATCTCTGTCAAATGATGTTTGATAGGAAAGGTGCCATTTCTAGCAGTTTTACCATCAAACTCAAAAGGTGATTATTTTTCTAACGAGGCATAGGCTTTCTGTGATGAGGTGTGTTTTGGGTACTGTAGTCATCTGCTGTTTTACTGGTGCTTCAAAGCACACATACACACCAGTTTATAATCAGCTTAAAGAGTTACACACATACACACCAGTTTATAATCAGCTTAAAGAGTTACACACATACACACCAGTTTATATTCAACTTAAAGAGTTACACACATACACACCAGTTTATATTCAACTTAAAGAGTTACACACATACACACCAGTTTATATTCAACTTAAAGAGTTACACACATACACACCAGTTTATAATCAGCTTAAAGAGTTACACACATACACACCAGTTTATAATCAGCTTAAAGAGTTACACACATACACACCAGTTTATATTCAGCTTAAAGAGTTACACACATACACACCAGTTTATAATCAACTTAAAGAGTTACACACATACACACCAGTTTATAATCAACTTAAAAAGTTACACACATACACACCAGTTTATATTCAACTTAAAGAGTTACACACATACACACCAGTTTATATTCAACTTAAAGAGTTACACACATACACACCAGTTTATATTCAACTTAAAGAGTTACACACATACACACCAGTTTATAATCAACTTAAAGAGTTACACACATACACACCAGTTTATAATCAACTTAAAGAGTTACACACATACACACCAGTTTATATTCAACTTAAAGAGTTACACACATACACACCAGTTTATAATCAACTTAAAGAGTTACATACATACACACCAGTTTATATTCAACTTAAAGAATTACACACATACACACCAGTTTATATTCAGCTTAAAGAGTTTTAAGTCAGAGAGTAACTACTCTTTTTCATTTTATTTCATAAGCACAAATAAAAGTAGCAGTAAGTTGAAATTCAAAGTTTTTCATAATTTGACAAAGAGCCATGACCTACAATTGCTACATGACCTACAATTGCTACATGACCTACAATTGCTACATGACCTACAATTGCTACTGCTACCATAGATACAGACATTAATGCAGAAAGAAACAATCAGCTGCTCACACTAAACAAGAATAAACACAGATACATATACTGATGAGTATAAACATAGATCTATACGTATACTGATGTATTATAAATATAGTCAGATACATACATCAATACAGTATAAACACAGATCTATACGTATACTGATGTATTATAAATATAGTCAGATACATACATCAATACAGTATAAACACAGATCTATACGTATACTGATGTATTATAAATATAGTCAGATACATACATCAATACAGTATAAACACAGATCTATACGTATACTGATGTATTATAAATATAGTCAGATACATACATCAATACAGTATAAACATAGATCTATACGTATACTGATGTATTATAAATATAGTCAGATACATACATCAATACAGTATAAACATAGATCTATGCACACATCAATACAGTATAAACATAGACATATACATACATTAATGCAGCATAAACATAGTTCTATACATTAATGCAGTATATACATAGATTTATATATTAATGCGGTACATAGATCAGTGTCTCAGTGCAGTATAAACATAATTCATCTACAAGAACAGCAGATTATAACATAATAGGTGATAGTGCAAGTAATTCAAAAATATATACATAAGGAAGAAGAATGTATAAATCATTTGGTAAATAGTCATTTATACATACACACTTAAAAACAAACATATCACACACACACACACACTTAACTACACACACACACACACACACACACACACACACACTGGGTGGGATAGGGGATGTTAGCAGGTCCACACATTAACTCTTTGTTGCGACATATCCGCGATGGCTGCCATTCCCTTGTCGACGCGTCAGCGACATGTCCATGACAATATTGCGCTACTTTTACAGAGCGGCCAACGGTGTAAGGGAGGCAACAACCAATAGAAAATGAAACCTCAGTCTGTCTTCTTTCCCATATTACTTCCCTTCTAGTATTTTCGTACTTTGAATGGCTTTGCTAGCAGCTCAACTGTGGAGGAGAGGTGTGAAATTTCCCTGTGGAATTTTTTATGCGTTGTTTGTGTAGGTATAAAAACACCATTTTTTCATGAACATGGAACAATCAGTGCGGGATTATTTATCAAGTACTTCTTCTGTGTCCCAGAAACATATATGTGCACCTATGACCTGTGTAAACGCTGCCTATGATTCATGGAAGTGTAGGGGCCTTGGATTACCATCAGTAAAAACTTTTTTTCGTGGGACCTGTTGCAAACGTATTTCATGTGGAACTGAAGGTAAGATGCATGTCTGTTACAACTGCACAGTATGTGTTTCTGAAAAGTAGCCTTCAGACTTTGAATAATTATTTCCACTTTACTGTTTCCTTCTAATTAAAAAACTTATTTTTTGGCAGTTTTTTAAAAATAGCCTAAAAACGTGTGTCACAGGGGAAAATCGGTCTGGAAAATTCATGTCAACAAAGAGTAAATACAGTATAAACACAGTCGTAAATACAGTATAAACACAGTCATTCACCAGTAAGCACCGTTAATAACATGAAATCAGAGATAGGTAACAGTAACACTAGTTCACAAAGAGTTTATGTTAAGAATAAAAATTTAGATCATTTGCTAAATATTTCTTTCATCATGTAAACACACACACACACAGAGTTATACACATACACACTTTGCAAGAATGTCCTGATTTTGTTAAAATATTGCAAGATTGAAAAAAAAAAAAGCCTTGTGTCATGATTTTGTTAAAGTATTGCAAGATATAAGACAAAAGCTTGTGCCCTGATTTTGTTGAAATATTGCGAGATATAACAATGCCAATGCCAAGCTAGCAACATGATTTTCATGCACGACAACACAGACCCAGAAGGAAACACAAGTATTGTCCATGCCAAAGACACATGAACCAAATCACGGAAATCACAAAAAATATTTTTCCATTCCAGACTATACCATACCATCGTACTGATGAAGCAGAACTACAATCATGAAACATCTGTTTCTCATATAAAAACAAAACAAAAACCAAACACAGAGAAAAATTATCACAAACCATACAACAGTTCATGGTCAACAACTTAACAATATGTGGAGTTTTCAATCCTACTTTGAAAAATGATTTGAAAAAACAACAGAAATTTCATAAAGAAAGGCAAGAAAGATCAAAGACGTATTTATACCTTCTAAAATTCTAAAGAGGTTTAAAGACAGTGGCTGAAGGTAAGAACTGATGAGGTTTTGACAGCCACTAGTGATAAACTGTCAATGTTGGTATGGAGTGGTTGTACAATGTACACTGGTGATAAACTGTCAATGTTGGTATGGAGTGGTTGTACAATGTACACTGGTGATAAACTGTCAACGTTGATATAGAGTGGTTGTACAATGTACACTGGTGATAAACTGTCAAAAGTTGGTATGGAGTGGTTGTACAATGTACACTGGTGATAAACTGTCAATGTTGGTATGGAGTGGTTGTACAATGTACACTGGTGATAAACTGTCAACAGTTGGTATGGAGTGGTTGTACAATGTACACTGGTGATAAACTGTCAACAGTTGGTATGGAGTGGTTGTACAATGTACACTGGTGATAAACTGTCAATGTTGGTATGGAGTGGTTGTACAATGTACACCAGTGATAAACTGTCAACAGTTGGTATGGAGTGGTTGTACAATGTACACCAGTGATAAACTGTCAATGTTGGTATGGAGTGGTTGTACAATGTACACTGGTGATAAACTGTCAATGTTGGTATGGAGTGGTTGTACAATGTACACTGGTGATAAACTGTCAACAGTTGGTATGGAGTGGTTGTACAATGTACACTGGTGATAAACTGTCAACAGTTGGTATGGAGTGGTTGTACAATGTACACCAGTGATAAACTGTCAATGTTGGTATGGAGTGGTTGTACAATGTACACTGGTGATAAACTGTCAATGTTGGTATGGAGTGGTTGTACAATGTACACTGGTGATAAACTGTCAACAGTTGGTATGGAGTGGTTGTACAATGTACACTGGTGATAAACTGTCAACAGTTGGTATGGAGTGGTTGTACAATGTACACTGGTGATAAACTGTCAACAGTTGGTATGGAGTGGTTGTACAATGTACACTGGTGATAAACTGTCAACAGTTGGTATGGAGTGGTTGTACAATGTACACTGGTGATAAACTGTCAACAGTTGGTATGGAGTGGTTGTACAATGTACACTGGTGATAAACTGTCAACAGTTGGTATGGAGTGGTTGTACAATGTACACCAGTGATAAACTGTCAATGTTGGTATGGAGTGGTTGTACAATGTACACTGGTGATAAACTGTCAATGTTGGTATGGAGTGGTTGTACAATGTACACTGGTGATAAACTGTCAACAGTTGGTATGGAGTGGTTGTACAATGTACACTGGTGATAAACTGTCAATGTTGGTATGGAGTGGTTGTACAATGTACACTGGTGATAAACTGTCAATGTTGGTATGGAGTGGTTGTACAATGTACACCAGTGATAAACTGTCAACAGTTGGTATGGAGTGGTTGTACAATGTACACTGGTGATAAACTGTCAATGTTGGTATGGAGTGGTTGTACAATGTACACTGGTG
>JAPXFY010000033.1:46463679-46553679 GCA_030674185.1 Monoplex corrugatus
TACAGCTGATAGCGGAGCTGGATTCGTCATTCCTGCCTTAAAGGTCCAAAAATCTTTTTACATAGGTAAAGGCTTCTCTATTTTTACATCAGAATTATACGCGATATTGATGGCTCTTAACTATATTAACAGCCTCTCATACGATATTTGCAATATACTATTGTGTGTTGATTCTAAATCAGTGTTATGGAGCTTGAAACAAACAGAAAATGTACGAAATGACATTACATTTGAGATCAAACATTTGATACATTGTATTTCATCCAGTGGTGTTGGTATAAATTTTTGCTGGGTTCCGTCACATTGTGGACTTCATTGGAATGAGGTTTCAGACAAATTAGCAAAAGACGGTGCATCCAATAATGCAAATTCCGTAACATTCCATAACATACGACTGTCAGTTCATGAACTTGGTTCTGTGTTAGAATGTTCACTTTATACAAATTTTTCCAATACCCAAAGCCTGATACCTAACTGCCCCAGACAGCTAGCGTCCTTGATACACAAACTAAGGTTTAACTCTTGGAAAACAAAATATACACAGAATGTATGTATTTGTTCAAAAACATTATCTGTCCACCATCTGCTCTTTGAATGTCCTATCTTACTTACGACATATAGAAATAACAATCTCGATTTTTCATGTACTGACTCTAGAGATATCCTTTACAAAAAAACAATGATATTATTTCGGTAGTCCAGCTGATTCTCAGATCCCCTGTTGGCAGATTGTTATGAAGAGTTAATTAATTGTTGTCTGTTATTGATTGACACTGTTAACTTAATGTTCTGAATTATTAATTGTAATTGTTCCCCTTCTTACATTCAAACTTCTACTACCCCTCCCCATCCCCTCCCCCACCCCCTTTTTAATTTTTTTATTATTATTATTTTTTTCTCCTGTGTGTGTGTGTGTGTGTGTGTGTGTGTGTGTGTGTGTGTGTGTGTGTGTGTGTGTGCGCGCGCACGTGCTTGTGTGTGTGTGTGTGGGTGTGTGTGTGTGTGTGTGGGTTTGTGTGTGTGTGTGTGTGTCTAAAATAATAATAATAATAATAATTACAATATTTATATAGCGCAAAATCTTGATAAAATCAAATCTAAGCGCTGAAGCAGACACACACGCAGGCACGCACGCTCGCACACACACGCACGCACACATATAGACACACACACACACACACACACACACACACCCCCACACACACGCATGGCTATAAATGGGGAGAAAGAATAAAAGCAATAAAAGCAAGAATAAAAGCAATGGAAAATTATAGAGAGCATAGCATACAATTATATATTATAACCATGTGATTCCCTCCGAGCGGAGACAGGCTGCAGAGGGAGGGTTGAGTGAGGTTAGGATTTTATGCAGGAGAAAAGGTGAACAGACATTAAATAAAGATTCCATTCCATTCCATTCCAAGACAGCAAAACACACAGGTTAAACTTGTATGGCATTACAGACCACGCCCCATTCATTTTTTGACCAAATATTCAGTGACCTGATTATGAAGCACATGGTTGATGAAACAATGAGATGCAGTGATCAAAGCCTTCAGGCATAAGGGGGACTAGCAAAATAGTTTGAAAATGGAACAGCAGTGAATGAAATGTGTGTGTGTGTGTGTGTGTGTGTGTGTGTGTGTGTGTGTGTGTGTGTGTGTGTGTGTGTGTGTGTGTGTGTGTGTGGTGTGTGTGTGTGGTGGTTGTGTGGTGTATGTGAGTGTGTGTATGTGTTTGTGTTTGTGTTTGTGTGTGTGTGTGTGTGTGTGTATGTGTGTGATATGTGTGTGTGTGTGTGATATGGATAAGTGTATGATATGTGTGTGTGTGTGTATACATCTGCACTGTTATGTGCATGTGGATGTTTGTACTGTGTGTGTGTGCACTCTGTGTATGTGTTGTGTTGTGTGTGTGTGTGTGTGTGTGTGTGTGTGTTGTATGTATGAATGTGTTTGTATGGTGTGTGTATGGATGTGTGTGTCTGTGTGTCTGGTGTGTGTGTCTGTGTGTCTGGGTGTGTGTGTCTGTGTGTTGAGGTTATAGTTTTGAAACCTTGTGCTGTGCTTATTTAGTCAAACAATAATCATATGTTACTGTTTCAAGAATGTGTGCTTTGTTAATATTTTTCATGAATTTTCCAATTCCATTCAAGCACTTGGTATGCTGAAGCCGACTACAAATCGCTGAATTGTATAAAGTAGAAATCTCAGGTAGCCATTGTTCACTCTCTACTGGGATTTTCAATGTGATTTATGTGGAAAACTGTCCACTTTTCAGGAGCAGTGTGAACTTTACCACTATCCAATTGCAGCCACCCTCAATTTTGTTGTCACAAAAACATATTTTCTCTCATCACCACCTACAAAAAGAGAACTGTAAAAGTTACAACTTTGAAACTCTGTAATATGCTTATTCAATCAAACAATAATCATGTGTGGAAATTTCAAGAGTGTGTGTTTCCTCATTATTTTTTTATGATTTTTTTAAACACCTGTACAAACCGCCTGTATACAGGAGAATGTGAAATGACAAATCGACAAGTTATCAGTAGTAAGTTATTGATTTTAGTTTATTTGTAGGGAATAGAAACTCAATTAGTTATTGTTTACTTTCTACTGGTATTTCCAATGTGATTTATTTGAAAAACAGTCATCTTTTCAAGAACAGTGAGAACTTCCCTTATATGCTCTTGTGATCACCCTCATTTTCATTACCATGAAAACATACCTTGTTTTACAACTGGGAACAAAAAGAGTACCATAAAGGTTACAGCTTTGAAACTTTGTAAAATGCTTCTTCAATATGATGATAATCATGTGTCAAAATAAAAAGAATATGTGTATAGCCGTTATTTTTTAATGATTTTTTTAAAAACCTATACAAACGCCCAGTATACAGAGGAATGTTAAATTCCAAATTGCCTAGTAGGGAGTGAGTTAATGTGTGTGTGTGTTTGTGTGCACCTACAGGAACTACTGTATTACTAAACACGGCCACTGACCTTGCTGTAGTTCCGTAGCTTCAATGGAACCTGATCGGTTAGAGTCGTAGCGCTCAAACGTGGACCTCCACTGCTGCAAGTAGTGCCACAGAGACTGAAACTCGTTGATGTCAATGGTGCCACTCATGTCACGGTCAAACATACCTGTAATATTGACACAGGTGTCACATACATTTATTACCTGGACACACATAGACATGTACAGACTCACAAACATACTACATTTGAAAAGAGACGACACAAATTAATATACCTATTTCTATACACACGTTTTATTGTGACTCATCTCCATGTGCACCGCTGCATGGCGTTGGTGATCATGGTCCTCCATACGAATCTATCTCTTGTCGCCGCAAGTACATCTCCCACCCTCTCTTCCTCATGCATTCTGCAAGTCCGTCCAATATTTTCTCCCTGGGTCCACCTGGTGCTCTTTTTCTGTCCAGATTTCCTGTTGTGACCAGGTGCTGTAATTTCTCTTGCCTCATAAAATGTCCTATAAATGTTGCTTGTCTTTTCATAATCTTCTTCACTTTTGATGTTCTTGTATCTGCCTCCTTCAAGATTGTCTCATCTACATACAGTTTATAGTATCCCCCCACTTCTGGGAATTCTGTGCTAAACATTTCCTCTTTTCTGTCACTCTCTTTATTTCTGCCTGCTTTGTTTCCTTTCTGTCGTTTCTTCCAGTCATTTTCTGCCTTGCTGGTCCATTGACCTGTATGTGTTCTATACAGACTTACATATGTTGTCTCATCATGAACAACTTTGTTTCTCAAACTGCCAGATCTTGCTACTATCATCTCCATCGTATAAGCCTGATCAGGAAGTATCTCTCTTGTCGAAACAACTGCAAAACTCGTTCTCTCCTTCATAATGTCTCGCATTGACTATTGCAATTCACTCCTGTCTGGTCTTCCTGCCTCCACCATTCACATCCTACAGCGCATTCAAAACAATACTGTACGCCTTGTACTCAAAAAGAAAAAAGCTGACCACGTATCTCCTCTCCTGGCACAACTTCACTGGCTCCCTGTATCAAAGTGCATACAGTACAAACTAGACACCATGTGCTACAAAAGCCTCAATAACGCAGCCCCCGATTACCTGTCAAGCCTACTTGAGATCTATGTTCCCTCACGTACCCTCCGCTCTGCCTCCGATCCTCTGACTTTTCGCTTTCCACGCACTAAGCTCAATACCTATGGTCCACGAGCCTTCTCTGTTTCTGGTCCACTCTCCTGGAACAAACTTCCTCTCTCAGTCCGTCAGCAACCTACTTTTGCCTCCTTCAAGTCTGCTCTCAAACTCACCTTTTCTCCTCTGCATAAAATCCTAACCTCACTCAACCCCCCCCCCCCCCACCCCCCCTCTGCAGCCTGTCTCCGCTCGGAGGGGAATCACATTGTTATAATATATAATCGTATATGATATGTTCTCTATAATTTTCCATTGCTTTTATTCTTGCTTTTACTGCTTTTATTCATTCTCCCATTTATAGCCATGTGTGGGGTGTGTGTGTGTGTGTGTGTGTGTGTGTGTGTGTGTGTGTGTGTGTGTGTGTGTGTGTGTGTGTGTGTGTGTGTGTGTGTGTGTTGTGTGTGTGTGCGTGCGTACGTGCGTGCGTGCGTGCGTGTGCGTGCATGCGTGTGTGTCTGTTTCAGTGCTTAGATTTGATTTTATCAAGATTTTGCGCTATATAAATATTGTAATTATTATTATTATTATTATTATTATATACAAATACTTACAGACTTCCTATTAGGATTGATGATCTGGTGCATGTATTAAGTGCATATTTGATGCAAGGAAACATGTTGTGCATTCACCTGTATGTGTTCTATACAGACTTACATATACAAATACTTACATACTTCCTATTAGGATTGATGATCTGGTGCATGTATTAAGTGCATATTTGATGCAAGGACATGTGATGTGCAGAAGCAGTTTCGTGTAATTTAACTTTTAAGCCAGTTTTTGTGTATGTTGCAGTGTTCCTAGTTATGTCTACAGTCGTACTCGCTATAATTCACATTTGTGTTTTCATAGCCTCTGGTGATAAATTGGATGGAATGTCTGTGCCAGGGGTATATCCTTAGCTCACGTGTGCAAATGCATTGATCTGTGTACTTTTTAACCCTTCGACTCCCGCACCGTATCCACCAACTGCAACTGCTGGTGGACAGGGTGAGGGAGTTAAAGAATCAAGTTTTTGTATTGTTAGCGTGGTTGACAATGCAGGATGCTGGTGGACAGGGTGAGGGAGCTAAAGAATCAAGTTTTTGTATTGTTAGCGTGGTTGACAATGCAGGATGCTGGTGGACAGGGTGAGGGAGCTAAAGAATTAAATTTTTGTATTGTTAGCGTGGTTGACAATGCAGGATGCTGGTGGCAGGCTGCAGGAGTCAAACAATGCAGGATGCTGGTGGACAGGGTGTAGGAGTCACGGGGTTAATTATCTTTTCCAGATTTTTTTTTTCCAAGTGGTGTGTACATTTAAATTGTTATAGCCCTGATATGGCCCAGTGCAGTCGGCTGGGCTTTAAACAGTAAGATTACTAAGAAACAGAACAAGTCATCTGAGAGCTTTAAACAGTAAGAAACACAGTAAGTCAATTAATTAACTGAGGGCTTTAACCCCTTGACTGCCTAGAACATAACTGTCATGTTGTGGTTTTGGTATAGTAGCAGGCGCCTAACAACGTGAAATTCACGTTCATTTTTCGTCGGCTTCGCCTGGCACAACTGTAAGGGAAATAACACTACAAACTGTTTCACTGTTATCTAGGAAGGTAAAATCAGGGTTGTAGCCCTTTGATTGTTGGCCACTGATTGGCTAGTCACCGTAGTTTTTCTTGGAATTTCTAAGACTTTCGGAGAAACCGATTAGCATATCCAAGATGGCAGATGCTTCAGGCAGCTCGTCTGGTCGACCAGTTCGATTAGTTTTCCGACGGTTTTCCGTATTGGAAGTTTTAGATGAAGTCCTAAATGACCAAGACAGTGATGAAGAGGACTTTTTTGGGGACTTTTCTCTATAAATGGATGAATAGTGAATTGTTTACTAAACACACTGAAATATTCATGCCGAGAACGTGCCTCCAGGCTTGGACTATGTTACCCCTTTTTGTTCATAGATTACCATATCAATTTTATCTACTTGGAGTACAATGAGAACCAGACACTTTCCTTTGATATTCAGTGTTCAATAAAACTAAGTTTTGTACTGTTTTCATTGGTTTTATGTTCCGTAATATGTGTTTATCTTCCGAAACTGTCATTTTTGGGGGAAAATTTTTTTTTCCATACTAATTACAAACAAAACCAAATTATAGTTATATCACATCATAGACAGGGATATAAGGAAAACACATGCCAAACATCTTAGAGATCTGTCAGTAAATTAATGAGCAATGCACACTTTAGTAAACATACCGTAAAAATCAAAATTTTGCTTCGGCAGACAGGAGTTCAAAAATAGCTGTTTTTCCGGCAGTCAAGGGGTTAAACAGTAAGAAACAGAACAAGTCAACTGAGGGCTTTAACCCTTTGCCTACCACATGACTTTGTGCTATATGCCTATGAGAATACCATGGCAAGGGAAGTAACTCAGCAACACATGCACACCCACCACAAATAAACCTCAATAAAAAATTTCATTTTTACTCACCAATTACATAAATTTGATGAAAAAATGCCAAAGACATCACTCCATCCAAAACAGCCATTTTTTTCCATATGTAGTGAACTAGTATATGAAGAAAAAAAAAAAACGATCAGACTAATTTTTTCGTCAGAGTTCTTGGCGCTGTAAGAATATTTCCTGAATTCACTGGAACCACAGAATGTCATGGATTAGGAGCACATAGTGATTTTCCATGTCCAGACATAGTACTGAAACCTTCAGGAACAAAATAAAGTCATTCTGTGTTTTCTGCACACTGAATAGTTAACTTTTATGGTGAAGAAAAAAAATCCAAACTTCAACAGTGTTGTGAAACTAAAAGCGTCACATACAGAAGATTTGTCTACTAACTACTGAGGGAAAAAAACAACAAAATGAACATATAATTGCTGACACTAGTGACAGGTAGATTTCAGGTGCTGATGAAACTCAGCAAAACATGTGCCTTTACACAAATGGACGGAACAAATTATACATCCCCACACTGTGGTGATGCTATATCCCTTGTCCGTCTTCCTCTTCGCCTTCTGGCAAACCAGGCAATTCTTTTTTAGGCCTGGAAGACGGACAGGTCCATGGGAGAGAGGGTCTGATGCTGTGACACCTGCCAGTGCCACAGCCTGGGGAGCAGATTTCTGGCGAACAGAGTTGCTGTTACATAGGGTGCGCAGAACCTCCAGTCGGAAGCTCAAATGGCGAAGACCTTGCTTTGGGGCTGGCAGATTGCTGTTCTTCCAGAGGATGAAGGCGTTGATCATCGCAGTCTGCAGCAGCCACCAGCATATGTATCTCCACCACTTGACAGAGGGACGACCGACTGTGTAGTATGAGGCATGCTGGTCTGCTAAATCCACACCCCCCATGCTGTGGTTGTAGGTGATCACCGGCACTGGAACGCTGACTTTCTTCTTTCCACCTGGCGCCCTTCTTTCCTGAAATCCCATTTCAGGCTGGGCATTAGTGGAAAGAACAGAGACTACTCTCTTGTCTTTCCACAAAGTGGCCACCAGGTTTCCATCTTGAAGAAAGTGGACATTGCCCACCTTCATCTTCTTGGCGAAAGCAGCGTTCAGCGTTTTCGGCCACCCTTTGCGATTCATGCGGATGGTCGACGTCATGTAGGTGTCTTCCTTCTCCAGGTCCTGGGCAAGTTGCACGGACGAGAAAAAGTTGTCGAAGTAAAGGCGATGTCCCTTCTTGAGGAATCAGTCACCCAACTTCATGACAACATGGTATCCAAGTCCGTGCGGCATCGGCTCCAGAACCCGACCCAGGTAGACGTCGAACTCCAGCATGAATCCTGTGCGTGGGTCTGCAGCACACCAAACCTTGATCCCCCATGGGTTTGGTTTTCCTGTACAAACACAACAAAAAATTTTCATGTGTGTGTGTGTGTGTGTGTGTGTGTGTGTGTGTGTGTGCAAGTGTGTTTGTGTATGGAAATGTTTGTGTGAAAAGTGAGTGAGAGACAGATAAAAGTGTGTGTGTGTGTGGTGTGGTGTGGTGTGGTGTGTGTATGTGTGTGTGTGTAACTGAGAGAGAGATCAATCCAGATATATATTTTACTTTTGAGACTGTAACAATGAAAATTGTTTCATGGGATCAATATTATTTTTAGGAGCATTTTTCTTAAATGCTTTCATTGTCACACTTTATGAAATAATAATAAAAAATAATAATAATAATAAACCCTTACCTTTGACATACTGCTTGAAGCTCAGTCTTCCATTGAACTTTATCATGGCCTCATCAATGGAGATATCCTGGCCTGGGTAGTAGTGTGCTCGGCTGTTGTTGAGCACCATGTCTAGGAGTGGACGCACTTTGTGCAAGGGGTCATAGCCAGGCTGACCCTTGGGAATAGCTTTACTGCTGTCATTTAAATGAAAATACTGACTTAATTTATTATATCTATTTCTACTCATGACATCAGCAACCTGAGGAATACGTAACAAAGGGTCTGTGGACCAGTAGTTGCTGATTTCTGGTACGCGAATGATCCCAAACATAAACTGAACATAGATGAATAATTTCATTTCATCAGGTGTGGTAGGCTGCCAGAGTTTATCTACACCATTTTCTGCTTGCTTTTGTGCAGCATATAAATTAGTTTCTGTGCTCAACATTTGCCAAAATTCGTCTGGTATCAAAAGACTAAAAAAATCAAAAGGTGACGCACCCACAGGCAAATCATGGGACACGCCAACTGACCGCGAAATTTGGTCATCGTCCGATTCAGTTTCCTGGCTGTCAAAACCAGCAAAAAGTTTTTTTGGGCCTCACCTCATGTAGCCTATCACTCCAGTGAACAGTAACTGAATCTCTAGCAGCCTTTGTTTTCCGAATTTTCCTTTTTTTGGTGCTGGGCCCAGCAGCGATAGGCAAATCGATATCACCGTCATCATCACCCGATTCACTATCGATTTCGGACTCCAAATCACTGAGCAGACGATCATTGTTGATAACTAGGTCAACATCGACGTCGGACTCATCTTGTTTCGAAATTTCTTCACGATTGAAGCCTTCAAAAACACTCTCTTCATCACTATCATATCCAAAAATGGTTTCCAGAAGTTGCATGGTTTCTTGATCCGCCATTTTTGCAGAAAATTTTCGCGAAAAAAAGGCTGAACTTTGAAAAATCACAGCAGCAAAACTACTCAACCAAACTTCTTGCAACAAAGCACAAAATGTCGTCCGGAAACGGCCCTACCGGAAGACGCTTATATCGCGATTGCATTCTGGGATATGCGATAGTGAAAGTGAAAGTCGCTGACCTAGTATTCGGCGGTCGATCTTGGTCGATCCGGTATTCAGAAAGCGGAAATCTCGCGGTCGATCCGGTAGGCAGAGGGTTAAACAGTAAGAAACAGAACAAGTCAACTGAGGGCTTTGAACAGTAAGAAACAGAACAAGTCAACTGAGGGCTTTAAACAGTAAGAAACAGAACAAGACAACTGAGGACTTTAAACAGTAAGAAACAGAACAAGACAACTGAGGGCTTTGAACAGTAAGAAACAGAACAAGACAACTGAGGGCTTTAAACAGTAAGAAACAGAACAAGACAACTGAGGGCTTTAAACAGTAAGAAACAGAACAAGTCAACTGAGGGCTTTAAACAGTAAGAAACAGAACAAGACAACTGAGGGCTTTGAACAGTAAGAAACAGAACAAGACAACTGAGGGCTTTGAACAGTAAGAAACAGAACAAGTCAACTGAGGGCTTTGAACAGTAAGAAACAGAACAAGACAACTGAGGGCTTTAAACAGTAAGAAACAGAACAAGACAACTGAGGGCTTTAAACAGTAAGAAACAGAACAAGTCAACAGAGGGTTCTGACCGATCATCAGCCGACAGGTCTCAGGGTTGAACTGTGTCCAGTTGGTGTTGACCAGGGCTTGTTGTAGCTCTGTGGCCGTGATTCTCCCTGACCTGTCTCGGTCCACAGACTGAAACCACTGAGCCACTTGGGGGTCCATTCCACCTGGTGCTCCGCCCCATTGACCTGTTCACATACCACACATCATACACACATACATGCTCACATAAACACACACACAATACATACACACACAACATACACAATACACACACATGCACACACACACATGCATACCACGCACACATACACACACACACACGACACACACATGCATGCACACATGCATACGCACACACCACACACACTCTCTCTCTTTCTCTCTCTTCTTTCTCTCTCACACACACACATATGCTCACACACACACAGAGTTCACTCACACAGCCTCTCTTTCTCACAAAATAGTATACACACTCTTTCTCCTCTCTCTCTCTCTCCCACACACACACACACACACACACACACACACACCTCTCTCTCTCTCTCTCTCTCTCTCACACACACACACACACACACACACACACACACACACAACACACACACACACACACACAAGTGTGTACCCACCAGCAGGTGGGGCACCAGCGTAGCCTGTTGGAGCTGTGTATCCTGCTGGGGTCCCCCCATAACCTGGTTGCTGTCACAGTATTTAATATTTGTTATCAATAGGTACCAATGCACAGTATACATTGCACTGAACTCCTGAAAGTATGATCATGCTTTTTATACCACATAACATCTGTTGATCTAGCGCTTTGAATCATGCACTGTCCACCAGCGTCCTGTGTCATCACAGGGGAACATTGTAACCCTCTGGCTCCTCACCCTATCCAGGATAGGATGAGGGAGTCGCAAGGTCTTCACAGTTGGTGGATAGGGTGCAGGAGTCAAAGGGTTAAATATAATGTAAACAGTCCATGTTGATGATGCAGGACGCACAGAACATTGTCATGATTGTGTTTCACAGTTGGTGGATAGGGTGCAAGAGTCAAAGGGTTAAACAGAATGTAAATAATAATATTAATTACAATATTTATATAGCGCAAAATCTTGATAAAATCAAATCTAAGTGCTGAAACACACACACACGCACGCACGCACACACACGCACGCACCACAGCACACGCACGCACTCACACACACACACGGCTATAAATGGGGAGAAAGAATAAAAGCAATGGAAAATTATAGAGAGCATATTAAACAGTCCATGTTGATGATGCAGGACGCACAGAACATTGTCATGATTGTGTTTCACAGTTGGTGGATAGGGTGCAGGAGTCAAAGGGTTAAATAGAATGTAAACAGTCCATGGTTAATGATGCAGGACGCACAGAACAGTGTCATGACTGTGTTTCCCCATTACCACCTGAGGGCAAGGGAGAAACAGTTACATAAATCAGAGCCAGAAGGAAGCATGTACTCATTTAGTTTGACAAAACTGCCAAACTCGATTAGATCTGCTCAGTGGGGGACACACCTGAAAAACTGTAAGAGTCAAACTGGTTACAAGATATCTAGGCTATCAAACGGCTCATCAAAATGATTGTATGATAATGATATCATGCCGTGACGCTGCCCTTCGACCTTTGTTGTTTGTGATTTTATCATGCAAACTGATAGGACTGATAGCTTTATATTTGTTCGTTTACACGCAGAAAGCCGCTTGCAATCACGAGATTAGTCATGATTAGAGTATCATAATCGCCTCATATCGTTTTGAAGTGGTGCAGTATCGTCTGCAGTTACCGGTTGATCTGATCCAACAGCCTGAAGTACGCCGAACGTCTGCCGAAAAATGGTGACAGGAGACAATGTAGATGAGGTTGAGAGGGTATCAGAACAGTATGAAATAGCTGTACGGAAATAACAGCACTGCTTCCTGTGGTCGTAATCAGACAAAACAGTTGCATTGCAAAACATTTTCACCTGTCCATAGTTGTATGCCATCTCGCTGTCTGCTCCCTGTTCCGTGTTTGTGTTGTGATTGTTACCTCCCTTTACTGCCGTCTTGGCCATACGCTCCAAATGCACAATCACTCGCATTAAGGCAGGGGGGTAAAGAACAGAACAGAAAAGAAAAACACATTATTGACACTTCTGTTGCCAAGATTAAAGAAAATTATAAGACACTCCCAAAGCGCGTTACAGCTTTGTGGACCTAAAAATCAACTATCAGTAATAATAATAACAACAGCAAAAGGGACAGACACTAGGCTGAACACAGCAAGTTCTGTTTTTCTTTCTACACTCTGTGGTTTGGACGCTTTCCATTGACCATAGTCGTGAAGTGCCAGTAGAATGGGCAGTGTGCTGTCCAGTACTGATGCAGCTCTAGACACAAGGGGTCTGTGTGCGCTGCTTGTTCCACAGTGTTCCCCTGTCGGTCTGAGCGGAAGGAGCACGTGCAGCACTGTAACCACCACGGGGAAAGACGTAACGGATGACTGCCCTCCCAACACCACCATCCCATCATTATACAAGAGGGGGAAGGGGGGGGGGACGGTGCCAGGAAGGCTGATCTGTGTGTTGGTCAAGGCTGACAACCAGGCTTGCTCAGTGTAAACACATGACCTATCAGAATGGTGAGAAACCTTCCAGCGTTCTCAGTGTCACAGATTTGCCCACAAAACCTGGTGTGGAAACACACGCTGGGCGTCCGTCTGGGTATGTACACAGTGTCACACAGCCATTCCATTGGCATCAGTATCAAGTTTCACGGTAAGAAACATGACAGTGACTGAGTGAGTACAGTGACTGTGTGAGTACAGTGACTGAGTACAGTGACTGTGTGAGTACAGTGACTGAGTGAGTACAGTGACTGTGTGAGTACAGTGACTGTGAGTACAGTGACTGTGAGTACAGTGACTGTGTGAGTACAGTGACTGTGTGAGTACAGTGACTGTGTGAGTACAGTGACTGTGTGAGTACAGTGACTGTGTGAGTACAGTGACTGTGAGTACAGTGACTGTGTGAGTACAGTGACTGAGTGAGTACAGTGACTGTGTGAGTACAGTGACTGTGTGAGTACAGTGATTGAGTGAGTACAGTGATTGTGAGTACAGTGACTGTGAGTACAGTGACTGTGTGAGTACAGTGACTGTGTGAGTACAGTGACTGTGAGTACAGTGACTGTGAGTACAGTGACTGTGAGTACAATGACTGTGTGAGTACAGTGACTGTGTGAGTACAGTGACTGTGTGAGTACAGTGACTGTGAGTACAGTGACTGTGAGTACAGTGACTGTGTGAGTACAGTGACTGTGTGAGTACAGTGACTGTGTGAGTACAGTGACTGTGTGAGTACAACTTTGTTTCTCAAACTGCCAGATCTTGCTACTATCATCTCCATCGTATAAGGCTGATCAGGAGAACAACTTTGTTTCTCAAACTGCCAGATCTTGCTACTATCATCTCCATCGTATAAGGCTGATCAGGAGAACAACTTTGTTTCTCAAACTGCCAGATCTTGCTACTATCATCTCCATCGTATAAGGCTGATCAGGAGAACAACTTTGTTTCTCAAACTGCCAGATCTTGCTACTATCATCTCCATCGTATAAGGCTGATCAGGAAGTATCTCTCTGTCGAAACAACTGCAAAACTCGTTCTCTCCTTCATAATGTCTCGCATTGACTATTGCAATTCACTCCTGTCTGGTCTTCCTGCCTCCACCATTCACATCCTACAGCGCATTCAAAACAATGCTGTACGCCTTGTACTCAAAAAGAAAAAAGCTGACCACATATCTCCTCTCCTGGCACAACTTCACTGGCTCCCTGTATCAAAGCGCATACAATACAAACTAGACACCATGTGCTACAAAAGCCTCAATAACGCAGCCCCCGATTACCTGTCAAGCCTACTTGAGATCTATGTTCCCTCACGTACCCTCCGCTCTGCCTCCGATCCTCTGACTTTTCGCTTTCCACGCACTAAGCTCAATACCTATGGTCCACGAGCCTTCTCTGTTTCTGGTCCACTCTCCTGGAACAAACTTCCTCTCTCAGTCCGTCAGCAACCTACTTTTGTCTCCTTCAAGTCCGCTCTCAAAACCCACCTTTTCTCCTCTGCATAAAATCCTAACCTCACTCAACCCCCCTCCCCCCTCTGCAGCCTGTCTCCGCTCGGAGGGGAATCACATGGTTATAATATATAATTGTATATGCTATGCTCTCTATAATTTTCCATTGCTTTTATTCTTGCTTTTATTCTTTCTCCCCATTTATAGCCATGCGTGTGTGTGTGTGTGTGTGTGTGCGTGTGTGTGCGTGCGTGCGTGCGTGCGTGTGTGTCTGCTTCAGCGCTTAGATTTGATTTTATCAAGATTTTGCGCTATATATAAATATTGTAATTATTATTATTACAGTGACTGAGAGTACAGTGTGTGAGTACAGTGACTGTGAGTACAGTGACTGTGTGAGTACAGTGACTGTGTGAGTACAGTGACTGAGTACAGTGACTGTGTGTACAGTGACTGTGTGAGTACAGTGACTGTGAGTACACCTGTTAGCGACATTCAGTGGTGCACCATTACAGTTTTGATCAAGGCACATGTTCATTGCCGTATGCACCACAACCACCTGCCGTATGCACCACAACCACCTGCCGTATGCACCACAACCACCTGCCGTATGCACCACAACCATCTTGCCAACTTCCAAAATCTCTTTCACACTTGACTACCTGGCAACCATTTTCCATAGCATCCAGGTTACCTGTAAAAGAAATGAGAGTAATGAAATTCATGTATTTTGAGTTTTTGAAAACATTTTTGCAACAAATGGCAGATCATTTTGGCACTTGCTGTAGATCTAACTCTGTTATATTTGCTTCAGTGCAAGCTTAAGATATAAATATTTAAGGCTTTCTATATTTGAAGTGGAAGAATATATATATATATATATCACTAACTTTTCAATCATAATGTTACATCATTTTGTAAAGGTCCATCGACCATAATGGCTTCCCAGTCAGGAATTTGAACAGTACCGATCATTCAGTTTCAACAGTATGGAATGTTTGAAGGATGAAATTCATTCATTTGACCTGTTGCCATGATGTAGTGGTTAGTAAAACTGAATATTAATTGGAAGGTTGTGGGTTTGAATCCCCATCAATCCCTTCAGAAATCATCGTGGGATTTTTCAGGTCCAGCCTGCTCCTGTCCAATTTGAGCATGGTGTGGGCTCGTTGGAAAGACTGAGACTGTGCAGATCAGTTTCATCCACTTCACGGATGCATCGTGGAAGGTGTTTCTTGAATATATTTGACCAACACCGCAGGTGGCTTATCTCTTTGAGCCTGGTTGATGCTAGGATATATCAGCAATCGCGCTAGATTTTTTCCCAGCCGGTACTAGCTACGGCAATTATAACATGTCAAAAATGCAACCGGTACAGACAAAAACAAATCAGTAGGCTTGTTCTATCAATTTTAATTGCCCTTCCTATAACAGCGCAGCAGTCCCAGCTACAGATTACCACAGACATCTGCTTAGATGTCTGTGCAGATTACTGCGAGAGGAAAGGGGACTAGGCCTACGGGAAGGAGGGAGGCTGGGGAAAGGGGGGAGGATGGGGATGGGATGGGCACTAGCCGCGCTAATAGAAAGGGAGAAGGAGGGGAACAAACTGGTAGAGTACCGGAAACTGGTTGAGTGATTCATGTCACTGTGCGGAACATGGGACTAGGCCGGGAGAAAAAAGGTCAATGAAGCAACCGGTACAATGAATTTTTTTTCGGTTTTGTGTAAGGACAGGTTAAATCACAGTCGGGGTATTCAGTGTTTTGAATCGGTAAAATACGGACTGTAGTCGGTTACCGTGGTTGCTGATATATTATAATAGTAAGTGTAGTGGCTAGAATTAATCCTTTTGAGGAAGGTGTATGAGCAGTATGTTCTCATGAACTGTTGACGATATTCACAATGTTTTCACTACTACTCTTGTCCTCACTTCATGTCAAATTTTATTTCAACTGAAACTTCTACAAGTTTACAGTACACCTTGTGTAGTACAAAGTTTGTATTTTCCATAATGATTTTTGTGTGAAAAGGGAGATTGTTGCAATGTCTTGATTATTGCCTATTTCTTGTTTTTTTAATTTTTTTTATCTTTATTTACAAGCTGGTGAGGGAGGAAGAAAAACATGGGGTGAGGGATGGGTATCAAGCTCATGATGTGGACCATTAAAATGATCTGTTTCCTGTGTTTATTTATAAGCAGGAGAGGGGGGGGGGGGGGAGGAAATTTGTCATGAACGACGAATATCAAGTTGATGTTATGGACAATAAAACTGATCTGTTTGCTGTGTTTGTTTATAACAGGAAAGGAACAGAGAAAAACATGGTGTGAGGAAACAGGAAAGGAACAGAGAAATACATGGCGTGATGGAAACAGGAAAGGAACAGAGAAATACATGGTGTGAGGAAACAGGAAAGGAACAGAGAAATACATGGTGTGAGGAAACAGGAAAGGAACAGAGAAATAAAATGGTGTGAGGAAACAGGAAAGGAACAGAGAAAAACATGGCGTGAGGAAACAGGAAATGAACATGGCGTGAGGAAACAGGAAAGGAACAGAGAAATACATGGCGTGAGGAAACAGGAAAGGAACAGAGAAATACATGGTGTGAGGAAACAGGAAAGGAACAGAGAAAAACATGGCGTGAGGAAACAGGAAAGGAACATGGCGTGAGGAACAGGAAAGGAACAGAGAATCATGCGTGAGGAAACAGGAAGGAACATGGTGTGAGGAACAGGAAGGAACAAATACATGGCATGAGGAAACAGGAAAGGAACAGAGAAATACATGGTGTGAGGAAACAGGAAAGGAACAGAGAAAAACATGGCGTGAGGAAACAGGAAAGGAACATGGTGTGAGGAAACAGGAAAGGAACAGAGAAATACATGGCGTAGAAAACAGGAAAGAAACAGAGAAATACATGGCGTGAGGAAAACAGGAAAGGAACAGAGAAAACATGGCATGGAGGAAACAGGAAAGGAACAGAGAAATACATGGCGTGAGGAAACAGGAAAGGAACAGAGAAATACATGGCGTGAGGAAACAGGAAAGGAACAGAGAAATACATGGCGTGAGGAAACAGGAAAGGAACAGAGAAATACATGGCGTGAGGAAACAGGAAAGGAACAGAGAAAACATGGTGTGAGGAAACAGGAAAGGAACATGGTGTGAGGAAACAGGAAAGGAACATGGTGTGAGGAAACAGGAAAGGAACAGAGAAATACATGGCGTAAGAAAACAGGAAAGGAACAGAGAAATACATGGCGTGAGGAAACAGGAAAGGAACAGAGAAAAAAATGGCGTGAGGAAACAGGAAAGGAACAGAGAAATACATGGCGTGAGGAAACAGGAAAGGAACAGAGAAATACATGGTGTGAGGAAACAGGAAAGGAACAGAGAAAAACATGGCGTGAGGAAACAGGAAATGAACATGGCGTGAGGAAACAGGAAAGGAACAGAGAAAAACATGGGTGAGGAAACAGGAAAGGAACATGGTGTGAGGAAACAGGAAAGGAACAGAGAAACACATGGCGTGATAAAACAGGAAAGGAACAGAGAAAAACATGGCGTGAGGAAACAGGAAAGGAACAGAGAAAAACATGGCTGAGGAAACAGGAAAGGAACAGAGAAAAACATGGCGTGAGGAAACAGGAAAGGAACAGAGAAATACATGGCGTGAGGAAACAGGAAAGGAACAGAGAAAACATGGCTGAGGAAACAGGAAAGGAACAGAGAAATACATGGCGTGAGGAAACAGGAAAGGAACAGAGAAATACATGGCGTGATAAAACAGGAAGGAACAGAGAAAACATGGCGTGATAAACAGGAAAGGAACAGAGAAAAACATGGCGTGAGGAAACAGGAAAGGAACAGAGAAAAACATGGCATGAGGAACAGGAAAGGAACAGAGAAAACATGGGTGAAAAACAGAAAGGAACAGAGAAAACATGGCGTGAGGAAACAGGAAAGGAACAGAGAAATACATGGCGTGAAGGACGAATATCACAGATGTTGTGGACAGTAACGATGGGAAGAACGTTGTGATGGTCACAGACAGGTGAGGACACTTTTCATTCTTTGTTTTGATTTTCAGTGAATGTGCGTCAGTACTTTCTGTCATGACAGAAGCTTTCTGCATTGAATACGGGTTGATGGCTCAGGGAACAGCATAATACTGTACACTTCATTAGCCTTTTTCTGTCTCCCTGGTTTTATAACGAGGAAATTCTGTGACATTGATTAGAGAGAGGGGTGTATGTTGTATGTGGGTGTCCATTCTGTATTTTAAACAAAAGGAGATTGTTTCCTTATGATTGAAGAGAGGATATGTGTGTGTGTCTGTGTTTTAAAACAGGGCAGTTGTTTCAAAATGGTTGGGGAGAGACGTGTGGGTGTGTCTGTCTGTGTTTTAAACAAGAAAATTGTGTTACATTGATTGGAGGTTGTGTGTATACGTGTGTATGTGTACGTGTGTGTGTGTCCACAAGGTACAGTGGTCAGCAAGTGTCAAGTTGGTGAAGAGTGACTGTCAGACACATATTTCAAACTATCACTTGGTAACATTTTCACCAGTTTGCTGGGTAAAGTGTGGTATAAGGGAGGAAATTCCTTGGTATAAATTGAACAGTTCCAAACATGAAAAATGGACCAGGAAAAAAAGAAAAAAAAGAAAGAAAACACATAAAATGGTGTCTGTGGGTAAGTTTAACAAGTACATCTCTTCCATTTTCAGTGGTGTTTGTTTCATGTCTGTGCTGTGTGTGGGTGACGTGTCTTCCATTTTCAGTGGTGTTTGTTTCATGTCTGTGCTGTGTGTGGGTGACGTGTCTTCCATTTTCAGTGGTGTTTGTTTCATGTCTGTGCTGTGTGTGGGTGACATGTCTTCCATTTCAGTGGTGTTTGTTTCATGTCTGTGCTGTGTGTGGGTGACATGTCTTCCATTTTCAGTGTGTTTGTTTCATGTCTGTGCTGTGTGTGGGTGACGTGTCTTCCATTTTCAGTGGTGTTTGTTTCATGTCTGTGCTGTGTGTGGTTGATGTTTGATGCTTTACATGTTGTGGGTCAGCAAGGTGCAGTTGGAGTGGGCAGTTGCTTCCCTTTGACTGTGACTATTCACTTGAAGTTGTATCATTGAGAAATAATTCTATGTGCTGGGGTTGACTTGACATGATGTATACACAGGTTACTTTCCCCCAATTTAAAAAAAAAATTAAGAATCATTCTCTCAAGCTTTCTGTAGGTAAAAAGTTCCTTGTTTTTGCAGAAATGATTTGTTGCTTCAAGAAACTTAAAATTTTGTATGCCATTTTGGAAGAGTGAGTCATTTTGCTTATATGTGTCGTGTTTGGAAAAATAATGAAGGTTAATTATGTCTTTTTTAATTTATTTATTTAGTTATTTTTTTGATCTGGTGCAGTAGTCATTGTTGGAGAATTCCTGTACATTCATAGATAGTTGAAGTCTTCCTGTGTGATATACTTGTTTTATTTTTCTTATCGTTTACCTAATAGAAGTTGGTTCCTGTCTATAATACATATATTTCATATCACTTTATTGTATATAATTCATCTGTTTACAGGTACAAGTATTTCTGATACCTGTGTGGTCGTCACCTGGAACTGAAAAACATGGCCACACTCACAGTCTGACCGTGTAGATGATAACTGAAGGCAGAAGAGAAGACAGGCCTGTAGTCACGATGTCATCACAGGCCTGTAGTCATGATGTCATCACAGGCCTGTAGTCATGATGTCATCACAGGCCTGTAGTCATGATGTCATCACAGGCCTGTAGTCATGATGTCATCACAGGCCTGTAGTCATGATGTCATCACAGGCCTGTAGTCATGATGTCATCACAGGCCTGTAGTCATGATGTCATCACAGGCCTGTAGTCATGATGTCATCACAGGCCTGTAGTCACGATGTCATCACAGGCCTGTAGTCATGATGTCATCACAGGCCTGTAGTCATGATGTCATCACAGGCCTGTAGTCATGATGTCATCACAGGCCTGTAGTCATGATGTCATCACAGGCCTGTAGTCACGATGTCATCACAGGCCTGTAGTCACGATGTCATCACAGGCCTGTAGTCATCACAGGCCTGTAGTCATGATGTCATCACAGGCCTGTAGTCATGATGTCATCACAGGCCTGTAGTCATGATGTCATCACAGGCCTGTAGTCATGATGTCATCACAGGCCTGTAGTCATGATGTCATCACAGGCCTGTAGTCATGATGTCATCACAGGCCTGTAGTCATGTCATCACAGGCCTTAGTCATGATGTCATCACAGGCCTGTAGTCATCACAGGCCTGTAGTCATGATGTCATCACAGGCCTGTAGTCATGATGTCATCACAAGGCCTGTAGTCATGATGTCATCACAGGCCTGTAGTCACAATGTCATCACAGGCCATGTAGTCATGATGTCATCACAGGCCTGTAGTCATGATGTCATCCAGGCCTGTAGTCATGATGTCATCACAGGCCTGTATGTCATGATGTCATCACAGGCCTGTAGTCACGAAGTCATCACAGGCCTGTAGTCATGATGTCATCACAGGCCTGTAGTCATGATGTCATCACAGGCCTGTAGTCATGTCAAGCTGTAGTCATGATGTCATCACAGGCCTGTAGTCATGATGTCATCACAGGCCTGTAGTCATGATGTCATCACAGGCCTGTAGTCATGATGTCATCACAGGCCTGTAGTCATGATGTCATCACAGGCCTGTAGTCATGATGTCATCACAGGCCTGTAGTCATGATGTCATCACAGGCCTGTAGTCATGATGTCATCACAGGCCTGTAGTCACGAGTCATCACAGGCCTGTAGTCATGATGTCATCACAGGCCTGTAGTCATGTCATCACAGGCCTGTAGTCACATGTCATCACAGGCCTGTAGTCATGATGTCATCACAGGCCTGTAGTCATGATGTCATCACAGCCTGTAGTCATGTCATCACAGGCCTGTAGTCATGATGTCATCACAGGCCTGTAGTCATGATGTCATCACAGGCCTGTAGTCATGTCATCACAGGCCTGTAGTCATGATGTCATCACAGGCCTGTAGTCATGATGTCATCACAGGCCTGTAGTCATGATGTCATCACAGGCTGTAGTCATGTCATGTAGTCATGATGTCATCACAGGCCTGTAGTCATGATGTCATCACAGGCCTGTAGTCATGATGTCATCACAGGCCTGTAGTCATGATGTCATCACAGGCCTGTAGTCATGTCATCACAGGCCTGTAGTCATGATGTCATCACAGGCCTGTAGTCATGATGTCATCACAGGCCTGTAGTCATGATGTCATCACAGGCCTGTAGTCATGATGTCATCACAGGCCTGTAGTTCATGATGTCATCACAGGCCTGTAGTCATGATGTCATCACAGGCCTGTAGTCATGATGTCATCACAGGCCTGTAGTCATGATGTCATCACAGGCCTGTAGTCATGTCATCACAGGCCTGTAGTCATGATGTCATCACAGGCCTGTAGTCATGATGTCATCACAGGCCTGTAGTCATGATGTCATCACAGGCCTGTAGTCATGATGTCATCACAGGCCTGTAGTCATGATGTCATCACAGGCCTGTAGTCATGATGTCATCACAGGCCTGTAGTCATGATGTCATCACAGGCCTGTAGTCATGATGTCATCACAGGCCTGTAGTCATGATGTCATCACAGGCCTGTAGTCATGTCATGCTTAGTCATGATGTCATCACAGGCCTGTAGTCATGATGTCATCACAGGCCTGTAGTCATGATGTCATCACAGGCCTGTAGTCATGATGTCATCACACAGGCCTGTAGTCATGATGTCATCACAGGCCTGTAGTCATGATGTCATCACAGGCCTGTAGTCATGTCATCACAGGCCTGTAGTCATGGTCATCACAGGCCTGTAGATGTTGCATGTCATCACAGGCCTGTAGTCATGTCATCACAGGCCTGTAGTCATGATGTCATCACAGGCCTGTAGTCATGATGTCATCACAGGCTCAGTAGTCATGATGTCATCACAGGCCTGTAGTTCATGATGTCATCACAGGGCCTGGTAGTCATGATGTCATCACAGGCCTGTAGTCATATCATCACGGCCTGTAGTCATCATGTCATCACAGGCCTGTAGTCATGATGTCATCACAGGCCTGTAGTCATGATGTCATCACAGGCCTGTAGTCATCACAGGCCTGTAGTCATGATGTCATCACAGGCCTGTAGTCATGATGTCATCACAGGCCTGTAGTCATGATGTCATCACAGGCCTGTAGTCATGATGTCATCACAGGCCTGTAGTCATGATGTCATCCAGTAGTCAGATGTCATGTCATGTAGTCATGCATGTATCACAGGCTGTAGTCACGATGTGATTAGCACGGCTGTAGTCATGATGTAGTCACAGGATGTAGTCCATGTAGTATCACGATGTCTGTAGTCACGATGTGATGTATCACGAGTGCTGTAGTCATACATGGCCATATAGTCATGATGTCATACAGGCCTGTAGTCACACATGTCATGTAGTCATGATGTCACTTCATAGCCTATAGTCACGATGTCATGTCAGTAGTCCTGTATGTCATGTGTCACAGTCTGTATAGTCACGATGTCATCACAGTGACCTGTATGTTCATGATGTATCACGATGCTATTAGTCTGATGTCTGTATCACATGTCATGTAGTCATGTCATTCACATGTGCTGTAGTCATGATCAGTCACATGTCCTGTAGTCATCATGAGTAGCCTGTATGTATCACGATGTCATATCACATGGCCTGTAGTCAATGTATGTATCACAGTCATGTAGTCATGTCATGTCAAGTGTTGTAGTCACATTCATGTATCACAGTCATGTAGTCATGTAGTCACGATGTCATGTAGTCAAGTCTGATGTCATGAAGTCATGTAGTCACGATGTCAAGTCTTGGTATGTACACGTACATTCTGGGGTTACAACTATATGTGACCTCCCACCACGAAATCAGTCTTAACTCGCAGTCAGTCGAACAGCACTAGGAGCTGAAAAGGTGACTGAGGGTCTATCTGGGGTGTTTTGACTTTTTCTCAAAATTGATTTCTGTAGACTATAATCTGTCCCCCACACAAATTTTTTTCTTGAAAAATATTATTAATCATTTTAAAATGGTATTTTAATGCACTGATCACAGCAGAAAGAATTAATTTTTTACCAGAAATACCTCATTTTGTCTCTTATTATGAACAGTAATATGTACAGTATCTGCTGTAATATACTGTAATATACTGACAGAAAGCTCTTTGGTGCACCTTTTAGATAATGACAGCGAAAATTAGAAACAAAGTGGGTCAAAGCCACCAAATAAAGAATTAAGAAAGGTAGAGAGCACAAAAACTTTAGACGCGTTTTCTCAAAATGGCCGTCATACAACTTTATGACGTTAAACATACAAAACTTCTACATTATTTTTAGTACAAGCTTTATTCAAGTACCAAAATAATCAGCAGAATGTACACTTTCCATGATATGTATATCTCAAAATACCCAAAATGCTAGTTAAGACTGATTTCGTGGTGGAAGGTCACATATTTCTGAACACCATTTTCATGCTGGAAATCTTTCTTGGCAGTATCTGTCTAAATTCATTTGCTGTGATTGTTTTTATTTATGGCCGACTTGGAATTATTTCAGTTTAGGAATGTTATGAGGACTTCTGTTTTAAACGAGGTTTTTCCTTCAGCGGTTTGTTTTGAAGGGGGTGGGTGAGAGGGCAATATGCTCACTTCCGTCCACTTGGGAGTCACGAAACAGTGACCTGAAGCTATATTTATGATAATGTAATGACTCTTCATTTTCCAGTGGTGCAAATTTCCAGCTAAAAGCCATTTTGTCAGACTTGCTTTTGCTTGCATGCTGCAGCCATGAGCCAGCCACTGAACTGACTTAGTGGATCTGTAAGTGCAGATTTGATATTCTGCTGCAGTGGATCTGTAAGTGCAGATTTGATATTCTGCTTGCAGTGGATCTGTAAGTGCAGATTTGATATTCTGCGTGCAGTGGATCTGTAAGTGCAGATTTGATATTCTGCGTGCAGTGGATCTGTAAGTGCAGATTGATATTCTTGATGGATTAGTGCGATGCAGTGGATCTGTAAGTGCAGATTTGATATTCTGCGTGCAGTGGATCTGTAAGTGCAGATTTGATATTCTGCGTGCAGTGGATCTGTAAGTGCAGATTTGATATTCTGCGTGCAGTGGATCTTAGTAAGATGGTGCAAGAATGTTTGATATTCTGTGTGCATGTAGACGTGAAGGGGGTGTAGCCACTGGCAGGACTGCACACGTTGACCTGGGGTATCAGACAGTCCACCTGTAACCACCAGGTGGCGGTGTGTTGGCGGATTGAACCACGGACCTTCCTGTTGGAAGTTCAAGGTTTACCCCTAGACTGTGCTGCCCTTCAGTCATGAAACTTTTGTGTGGCCACCAGTCACCCAGCTGTGAATGGGTACCTGACCCTGTTTCTGGGTAGATGAAGCGTTAAGGGAGAGAAGGTATGTGAGTGCTGACCCCACAACAGCCTGGAGAAATTAGGAGACAGCTTGTCCCTGTCTACCATCTCCCTCACCTATGACCTTGCAGTAATGAGACAACCTTGACTTGGCTTTTGGCAGTTTATTGAATCCTTTGACTCCCGCACACTATCCACCAACTGCAAAAACTTAACCTTTTGACTTCCCCACCCTATCCACTAGCTTGCTGCAGGTAGCTGATGTATAGGGTGAGGGAGTCGAAGGGTTAGGTTTTTGTTTAGCTACCATAGTTGACAATGTAGGATGCTGATGGACAGGGTGCGGCAGTGAAAGGGTTAATAGGGATTCATCGTACTCAGTCAGTTCCATATGCACTCCAGTCACAGTACTTATGAACACTATGCTGACACCACCAGAATTATTGGAACATTAAGGTGGGCAGGGAACAGGCCAAGTTTTAATGATGTGGGCTGGGACTGAACTCAAGCATGTATCTGGAGTCCACTGCTCTAAGTACAACAGCCGGCCAACCCACCCACTCAAGATTTGTTAAAGTGTTACCGCCTTAAACTGATGTAAAATGTATCTCTTTCATGTGGTGTTAAGTGTTAATATCTAAAAGCAAATTCTGTGGTTAGGAATTTCATTGTATTTTTCAGATTCTGCTTGTAGTAAAAAGGTAAGGTGGGCAGAAAATTGATTTGTTTTCTGTGTATACGCTGAGAAATTGAATCTGCTCTGCTTGAAAATGCCATCAAGTTTGTTTCATGTTTATGTATGTATGCAGATTGGTTGTAATTAATTTCTGCTTCCACCAATAACTTTGTTTAAAATGTAATTGTTCAAATGCTGCCAAAGTATATGCAGTGTTTGAATTTTTCAACTGCTTATCAAATCAAAAGTAAGGTGCAAGTGCACCAGAATAGATAAGGTACAAGTGCACCAGTAAGGTTTTTTTGTTATTTTTTAGCCAAGATTTGAAAGATATAAGCATGCAGTTGCATTTCAGTCAGCAGGCCTGAATAGCTTAGTCAGTAAAGCTGTGGATTGGAGATCTGATGTCTCAGCTGACCACTAGAGCCATAGGGAGGGGGCTTCATTCAGTTCATATTGCCTATAGCCCAGCTGACCACTAGAGCCATAGGGAGGGGGCTTCAATTCAACTCATATTGCTATAGCCCAGCTGACCACTAGAGCCATAGGGAGGGGGCTTCAATTCAATTCATATTGCCTATAGCCCAGCTGACCACTAGAGCCATAGGGAGGGGGCTTCAATTCAATTCATATTGCCTATAGCCCAGCTGACCACTAGAGCCATAGGGAGGGGGCTTCAATTCAACTCATATTGCCTATAGCCCAGTTTGACCACTAGAGCCATAGGGAGGGGGCTTCAATTCAATTCATATTGCTATAGCCCAGCTGACCACTAGAGCCATAGGGAGGGGCTTCAATTCAATTCATATTGCCTATAGCCAGCTGACCACTAGAGCCATAGGGAGGGGGCTTCAATTCAATTCATATTGCCTATAGCCCAGCTGACCACTAGAGCCATAGGGAGGGGCTTCAATTCAATTCATATTGCCTATAGCCCAGCTGACCACTAGAGCCATAGGAGGGGGCTTCAATTCAATTCATATTGCCTATAGCCAGCTGACCACTAGAGCCATAGGGAGGGGGCTCAGGTCCAAGGCACACACACATTTCTGTATTCCTGACTTGGATAGAACAAAATGGTTGGAATTTTTTTTCTGGGGGGGAGGGGGGGAATGCACACATTCCCTGGACTTAGCACCTTGGGAGATGTACATCAATGCAAAACAGATGCAGAAAGCAAAGAAAACATCTGATTAACAAAAATGCATCAGAAATATCTTAAGAAAACATTGTGAATAACAAAGCAAACATCTACACATTAAAATATATCCAGTTTACCCAATTCTACACAAAAAGATATCCTGTTCACCCAATTTTAGTCTGGTATCTTGATTTCACTGTTTGCTTTTTCCTGTTAATAAAGTGTCAACTATTGATTCTTACATCTGTGTAAGTTGTGTGTGTGGTTAGGAAGGGTTGTGTGTGTGTGTTGTGTGTGTAGGAAGGTGTTGGTGTGTGTGTGTGTGTGTGTGTGTGGAATGTGTTGTGTGTGGTGTGTGTGTGTGTGTAGGAAGGGTTGTGTGTGTGTGTGTGTTGTGTGTGTAGGAAGGTTGTGTGTGTTGTTGTGTGTGTAGGAGGTGTGTGTGTGTGTGAATGTGTGTAATAAGGAGGGTGTGGTGTGTGTGTGTGTGTGTGTGTAGGAAGGGTTGTGTGTGTGTGTGTGTGAATGTGTGTATAAGGGTGTGTGTGTGTGTGTGTGGTGTGTAGGAAGGGTTGTGTGTGTGTGTGAATGTGTGTAATAAGGAGGGTGTGTGTGTGTGTGTTGTGTGTGTGGAGTTGTGTGTGTGTGAATGTGTGTAATAAGGAGGGTGTGTGTGTGTGTGTGTGTGTGTGTGTTGTGTGTGTAGGAAGGGTTGTGTGTGTGTGAATGTGTGTAATAAGGAGGGTGTGTGTGTGTGTGTGTGTGTGTTGTGTGTGTAGGAAGGGTTGTGTGTGTGTGTGTGTTGTGTGTGTAGGAAGGGTTGTGTGTGTGTGAATGTGTGTAATAAGGAGGGTGTGTGTGTTGTGTGTGTGTGGTAGGAAGGGTTGTGTGTGTGTGTGAATGTGTGTAATAAGGAGGGTGTGTGTGTGTGTGTGTTGTGTGTGTAGGAAGGGTTGTGTGTGTGTGAATGTGTGTAATAAGGAGGGTGTGTGTGTGTGTGTGTGTTAGGAAGGGTTGTGTGTGTGTGTGTGTGAATGTGTGTAATAAGGAGGGTGTGTGTGTGTGTGTGTGTGTTGTGTGTGTAGGAAGGGTTGTGTGTGTGTGAATGTGTGTAATAAGGAGGGTGTGTGTGTGTGTGTGTGTAGGAAGGGTTGTGTGTGTGTGAATGTGTGTAATAAGGAGGGTGTGTGTGTGTGTGTGTTGTGTGTGTAGGAAGGGTTGTGTGTGTGTGTGTGTGAATGTGTGTAATAAGGAGGGTGTGTGTGTGTGTGTGTTGTGTGTGTAGGAAGGGTTGTGTGTGTGTGAATGTGTGTAATAAGGAGGGTGTGTGTGTGTGTGTGTGTGTGTTGTGTGTGTAGGAAGGGTTGTGTGTGTGTGTGAATGTGTGTAATAAGGAGGGTGTGTGTGTGTGTGGGGTGTGTAGGAAGGTTTGTGTGTGTGTGAATGTGTGTAATAAGGAGGGTGTGTGTGTGTAGGAAGGTTTGTGTGTGTGTGAATGTGTGTAATAAGGAGGGTGTGTGTGTGTGTGGTGTGCAGAAAGGAGTTTGCATAAGTGTGTGTGTGCGCAGAAAGGAGTGTGCATGGGAGCGTGTTCAAATTCATATTGTTTATAGCCAGCAGGGCCATATCAGGGTCAACACCATGTCAAAAATCACAACTAGGTTAAAAAAAATGACAACCAGGTTAAGATAAAATACAATAATTAAAAACCATGCTCACCACTAACCATGTAAGTCTAAAATGCAAGTAAAGAAAACCATACTCAGACGTACAATCATATCGGGTGAAATGTATTCATCTCTTGTGAAAACTGGAAAATTGCATCAGGGGGGACATCTCCGGAGAGGTTCTGTAAGGAGTATAGTGCTTATGTCTCATACACTCGTATACAAATCCCAGCAATCAAGGAGAAGGTGTCTCATGCTCAACAACTCATCACATGGTCTACACCATGGTGTTTCTTTGTTTTTTTAAAAGGTAGGAATGAATATAGGATGTGTGACCCACGTGTAACCTACATAACACCGTCTCTTTCTTACGGTTCCCAGCAGCAGATGGGAGAACTTCTTTCAGGTTGGGGCAGATTTTGAAAAGTTTGTTATCTGTTTATTCTGATCTTCCTGCCACAGATTTCTCACCTAACTGTACTTTGGATTTGACATCTGTGTAAGGAATGAAGGATTTAGACATCTTTTCCATTGTGGCCTTCATGGCCAAACAGTCAGGCTTTTCACTGCCTCCAATAATGTGTGTGTGTATAAAGGTTATTTCCAAACAGCGACTTCCAATGCTTGCACAAAAATTCTTGCTAAGACATAATTCTGATTGTGGAGTAAATCTGTTACTGTTACTTTTGTTGAAAGCCCAGCCGACTGCATAGAGCCATATCAGGGCTTTCCTTCTTTTTCTTCTATTGTTGTTGAAAGCCCAGCGACTGCATATCAGGGCTATAACCGGTTCAAAACATATACAAGATGAAAAAGGAAAAGAAAATGAAGTACACATATCAATGCCTTTGCACACATAATCTAAGGATATGCCCATGGCGTTGACCACTCCATCCAATTTATCACACAAGGGATTGAAACAAATGTGAATACAAATACAAACATAATACATAATATATGTAAACATATCTAAGGTCACCAAAACATATATAAAAACGGCCCTAAATTACATAAAATTGCTTCCCCATATCTTATTTCTGTTTCCCTTAAGCCATTAAGTGCACTAAATACATGTACCCAATTACCAATCCTAAGACAAAGTACATAAGACTTTACTGAACACATACAGGTGAATGGGCCGGCAAGGCAGAAAACGAAAAGAAGAAATGAAAGAAAGCAAAGGATGAAGGTAGAAACGTAGAGATTGACAGAAGAGGAAATTTTTTGCACGGAATATCCAGAAGGTGGGGATACTATTTATAAGAAAAGCCCCTGGCATCCCCAAGGGAGTGCGTCTGTGTGAATCTTTACATCATATTCAGAAGATGTTGGACACTGATAGCAAATTATTTTACAAGTCTGTCTCTATAGTTGATGTCATCATTGATGAATAACGGACATTGTATAACCTTTATTGTTTAAACATTATTTTACAAGTCTGTCTCTATAGTTGATGTCATCATTGATGAATAACGGACATTTTATAACCTTTATTGTTTAAACATTATTTTACAAGTCTGTCTCTATAGTTGATGTCATCATTGATGAATAACGGACATTTTATAACCTTTATTGTTTAAACATTATTTTACAAGTCTGTCTCTATAGTTGATGTCATCATTGATGAATAACGGACATTTTATAACCTTTATTGTTTAAACATTATTTTACAAGTCTGTCTCTATAGTTGATGTCATCATTGATGAATAACGGACATTGTATAACCTTTATTGTTTAAACATTATTTACAAGTCTGTCTCTATAGTTGATGTCATCATTGATGAATAACGGACATTTTATAACCTTTATTGTTTAAACATTATTTTACAAGTCTGTCTCTATAGTTGATGTCAAGGTCAAGGTTCAGCCGCCTCACAGGCACGGCTACCTCGCTGCGATTATTTGTGTGTGTGCACGGAGTTATATCGATTGTTGATGGCTAAAAGCAAGTGATTGTGTTTGTGAATGTTCCTGTTTCAGTATGTGGTGGTTTATGAATGCTTCGCTGCAAGCCAAGGTACTGTTTTCTTTGTGCATTTTATCTCTCCTACTCCACTTGAATTTTCAACTCAGCCCGCCATGTTTCTCGCCAGTGCACGTGCACCCTCCCCGCTCTGTCTCTCTCGCACTGCGTGCGTCTGCCTCATCACGCCCCCGCTTCACAACCAGCTGTTGTGTCTACACATTCTTCCACTCGTGTGCAGTACAATCGGGACTGCTTGCTGTCATGTTGCCCACCGGACTCGATCCTTGACCCTGACCTGGTTGAACACTTGAGATCGCTGAAAATTGGCCGAAATCTCCCCCGTCGTCGATCATGTCGTGGTGGAATGCGCAAGAGACGTACGATTCCAGTGGTCACTGATGTACATCAGCGTCATGGCAGCAGTGGTCTGCCTTCTGTTCCTGTCTACGATACCCATCCGTCCCCCAGACCGCTGTGCTCCAACCCTGATAACCTCATTCCTCTCACAGACGGCAAAAAGAAACTACGCACTGACTCATTGACTCTTGCACTGTTCAATGCTCAGGCCCTCGGTACCAGACACGAGAAGAGATCCGCGATCAACTACTTCATCCATGACCACGTCGTCGATATTTTCGCCGTCAATGAAACCTGGTTTCAGCCTGTCGGGGATGAACCCAAGGAGAGGGATCTTGCTCCTCCCGGTCACCGTACACTCTCGTTCGCTCGCAAAACTGGTCTCGGCGGCGGCATCGCTTTTGTTGTTGCCGAGTCCCTCCTGCCCCGAATTACTACCAAGACTGACTTTAAATTCAAACACTCTACTTTTGAAATTGTCCAGCTCTCCCTCACTCTACCCCACCAGACTTTCCATCTGCTGTTCCTCTACCGTCCACCACCCAGCCCAAAGAACCAGCTTAAAAACCATGTGTTTGTAGAAGAGTTTCCAGACCTCCTTGCCTACTGTAACACCTTGAAAGGCTGTTTCATCATTGCAGGAGACTTTAATTTTCATTATAATGAACCTAACCAGACCCACACTGCTAAACTGATAAGCTCTTTGAACTCCTTTGGCTTGACCCAATCTATCGACACTCCAACCCACGAAAAAGGCAACATCCTCGATTGGGTTGTTCATAGAACTGACCAGTCCTTCATCAAATCCATTGAAATTGATTATACTCTTCCTTCGGATCATGTCTGTATCCTCGGCCAACTTTCAATGACCAAGCCTCCACCCCAAACTACCTATGTCATGGTCAGAAAACTAGTTGATATCAACACCGTCGTCTTCAACGAAGATCTCCTGGCCGCTCTTCAGTCCTGTCCTCCAGCCTCTGCTGACGACCTCAATCGGACTATTAGTGATCTGCTGGACATGCACGCCCCCGCCACCAGACGTAGGGTATCCCAGAGACCACCATCGCCCTGGTTTTCTGCCGTTGGCCCTGATCTTCTTAAGGCCAAGCGTGAACGCCGTCGTGCTGAAAGACGGTGGCTGAAGAACAGCATTACTATCAATAAACAGATTTTTCAGGCTGCCAACAAAACTGTCAATGCTATAGTTGACTCTGCTAAGTCTGCCTTTTACAATGCGAAAATTATTGCATGCTCTACATCAAAACAGCTATATTCCGTTACTAATACCCTCCTTGGCAAATCAGATAAATCTCCTCTCCCATCATGCTTTCCCCCTGCCCGTCTAGCACAACATTTTTCAGATGTTTTCATTGATAAAATTAGGTCCATCCGTTCCAGTCTTGACTCCCAGCCCATCTCTCAACCTCCTATTCCCGACCCTCTGTTTCAAGGCACACCACTTATTTCTTTTCAGCCTGCTTCTGAAACTACTATCCGCAATGTAATCCGCCATTCTGACATCAAGACCTGTGAGCTTGATCCTCTTCCAGCATCTATCTTACACACATGCCTAGATACTTTGCTCCCTCACTTCACAACTGTCATCAACAATTCCCTGTCATCTGGTATCTTTCCCACTTCCTTCAAATCTGCCCTGGTCAGACCTCTTTTAAAGAAACCTAGTCTTGACCCCAATAACCTCAAAAACTATCGACCTGTTTCCAACCTACCTTTCTTATCCAAAGTCCTTGAAAAAATTGTTCTCGCACAGATCTCTGATCATATCACCGCCAACAACCTCTCTTACCCTTATCAGTCGGCTTATCGCACTGGACACAGCCCTGAAACTGCTCTTGTAAAAATTGCAAATGATATTCTGACTGCTCTTGATCAAAATCAAATCTCTCTTCTATCTCTCCTTGATCTCTCGGCTGCATTCGACACCATCGACCGTTCTATCATGCTCACACGTCTCCATAAAGTGTTCGGTATCTCTGACATCGCTCTGTCTTGGTTCCAGTCCTACCTCTCCAATCGCACTCAAACAGTCTCTGTCTGTTGTTCATCCTCTGCACCCGCTACCTCCAGTTTGGTGTGCCCCAAGGCTCTGTTTTAGGTCCCATCCTATTTGTGCTGTACACACAACCCCTCTCTGAAATTATGCGACTTCACTCTATGTCCCATCATAGCTTTTCTGATGACAACCAACTCTATACTTCTGGTTCCCTCCCACAACTGCCCTCTATAATCAGACAAACCCAAGGCTGCATTTCTGATGTTCACTCCTGGATGACTGTAAACAAACTTCAACTCAACCCCATTAAAACTGAACTTAGCCTTATCTCTCCCACCACATTGGCTAAGTGTTCTTCCCTTCCTCTTGTCTGTCTCTCTGCTTGGATCTGACATTCCACTATCTTCCACTGTCCGCAATCTTGGAGTCACTCTTGATAACACCCTGTCCTTTGAAAAACACGTCCAGAATGTTTGCAGATTATGCTATCTTGAGATACGCAGAATTTCTTCTATTCGCAATATCCTCTCTGTCGAAGCCACCAAAACTCTCCTCTGTGCCTTTGTTCTCTCTCGTCTCGACTACTGCAACTCCCTCCTCTCGGGCTGTCCTTTCTCTCTCATTCAAAAGCTTCAAAAAGTTCAAAACAATGCTGCTAGGCTCATCTTCAGAAAATCTCGTTCCTCTCATGTCACTCCTCTTCTCAAATCTCTTCACTGGTTACCTGTTGAAAAGAGAATTCGCTACAAGATTGCTTTGTTATGTTTTAAGTCTCTCAACGGTCTTGCACCCCCTTACATCTCTGACCTCCTCCATCTGTACACCCCCTCTCGTCAACTTCGTTCCTCGGCTGATACTCGTACCTTCCGCATACCATCCTGTCGCACTAAAACCTATGGTCAACGCTCCTTTTCCTATCAGGCCCCTGTAATCTGGAATCAGCTCCCTGTCTCTGTTCGCCACTCTGCAACTCTCACTTCTTTCAAGTCCTCTCTGAAAACCCATCTCTTCCAGTCCCTCTCATGATACTTATAAAGACTCTACCACCTAACTTCCCCAAATCCCCCCTTGTTGTCTTTTGAGCCTTGAATGTCGGCTGGTGTGTGTTTGTGCGTGTGTGTGTGTGTGTGTGTGTGTGTGTGTGTGTGTTCGTTCGTTCGTTGCTTGATTTAACGTCTTTTCACTATAAGTGATATTAGACGGTGTGTGTGTGTGTGTGTGTGTGTGTGTGTGTGTTTGGTTGTGTCTGCGTGATACCTGTAAGCGCTTAGGGCTCTTGTTTTCATCAGATTAGGCGCTATATAAATGCTCTTTATTATTATTATTATATTATTGATGTCATCATTGATGAATAACGGACATTGTATAACCTTTATTGTTTAAACATTATTTTACAAGTCTGTCTCTATAGTTGATGTCATCATTGATGAATAACGGACATTTTATAACCTTTATTGTTTAAACATTATTTTACAAGTCTGTCTCTATAGTTGATGTCATCATTGATGAATAACGGACATTGTATAACCTTTATTGTTTAAGCCCCAGCCGACAGCACAGACCCATATCAGGACTATAACTATAACCACTAAAAAACAAGTATACCATACCTCACTGGAGGAAAAAAATCATTTGGAAAATACAAGTACACACATCAATGCATTCGCACACACAATCCAAGGATACGTCCCTGGCACTGATCACTCCGTCCAATTTATCACCAGGGGAATTAAAAATACAAACCTGAATACAAATATAAACATAACTAAGGATACTAAAACATACATACAAAAACGGGCTTAAATTACTTTAAATTGCTTCTGCAATTATTTTTGTTTAGAGCCCAGCTGACTGCATGGAGCCATATCACAGCTGTAACTGTTTCAAAACACACAATACTTCAACAGGAAAAGAAAATTAAGTACACACATCGATGCATTCGTGCAAATGATCTAAGGAGATGCCCTGGTGTTAACCAATCCGTCCAATTTATCACACAGGGGACTTAAAAACATACCTGAATACAATTTCTAGCATAACTTAAGTGTAGCCGTGCACCCAAAGAAGGCGTGTAGCAGACGCCTTTTCTTCTCAAATGACTTTGAGTACACTTACCTTCCCTGGTTCAGTGATTGTTCAAAATATTCAGCAATTCTAGTACTTTAAACCCCTAAAAGTTACGAAAGCAATAATTTGTGCATTCTAGTTTAGCAGAAAAGTGTGTATTTTTTTTTATCAGAAATGTCTTCAACATGAAATTTCCCTCGTTTTCCTGAAATCAATAATTTTGTTGCTCGATTGTTCGCCACTGTTCAAATTTCCGACCGGTGAGCATAGTACAGTCACTGAATGGTGAAAAATGTCACTATGCGCATAGTACAGTTACTGAATGGTGAAAAATGTCACTATGCGCATAGTACAGTTACTGAATGGTGAAAAATGTCACTATGCGCATAGTACAGTTACTGAATGGTGAAAAATGTCACTATGCGCATAGTACAGTTACTGAATGGTGAAAAATGTCACTATGCGCATAGTACAGTTACTGAATGGTGAAAAATGTCACTATGCGCATAATACAGTTATTCACTTGCATATAGCGCAAAATCGTCCACAAACAGGGAACAGAGCCCTGGTGTACAGACTTGACTATATTGTTGATCTTAATACTGAACAGCGCAGGACAGAGAATGCTCCCTTGTGGTACACCCAGCTCATGGATGTCCGAGTAGTACCAACCCACACTTGAAACTGTCGTTCAGCTAAAAAAATTTGGATAAACAGGGTAGGTGACCCCGAAAACCCAGTTCGTGTAGATCCATAAGTATTCCTGATTCCCATGTAGTATCATAATGCTTTCTCCAGATCAAACAAGATAGCCAGTACATGTTATTTGCTCAGAAATGCCTTACACTAGTTACAGATCATCATTTCAAGGCGGATTAAATGGTCCTGTGGAATGGTGCTTGTGAAAACTGCACTGTTCCTTAGTCAAGATGCCATCATTCTCTTGTGAAAACTGCACTGTTCCTTAGTCAAGATGCCATCATTCTCTTGTGAAAACCGCACTGTTCCTTAGTCAAGACGCCATCATTCTCTTGTGAAAACTGCACTGTTCCTTAGTCAAGACGCCATCATTCTCTTGTGAAAACTGCACTGTTCCTTAGTCAAGATGCCATCATTCTCTTGTGAAAACCGCACTGTTCCTTAGTCAAGATGCCATCATTCTCTTGTGAAAACTGCACTGTTCCTTAGTCAAGATGCCATCATTCTCTTGTGAAAACTGCACTGTTCCTTAGTCAAGATGCCATCATTCTCTTGTGAAAACTGCACTGTTCCTTAGTCAAGATGCCATCATTCTCTTGTGAAAACTGCACTGTTCCTTAGTCAAGATGCCATCATTCTCTTGTGAAAACTGCACTGTTCCTTAGTCAAGATGCCATCATTCTCTTGTGAAAACTGCACTGTTCCTTAGTCAAGATGCCATCATTCTCTTGTGAAAACCGCACTGTTCCTTAGTCAAGATGCCATCATTCTCTTGTGAAACCTGCACTGTTCCTTAGTCAAGATGCCATCATTCTCTTGTGAAAACCGCACTGTTCCTTAGTCAAGATGCCATCATTCTCTTGTGAAACCTGCACTGTTCCTTAGTCAAGATGCCATCATTCTCTTGTGAAAACTGCACTGTTCCTTAGTCAAGATGCCATCATTCTCTTGTGAAAACCGCACTGTTCCTTAGTCAAGACGCCATCATTCTCTTGTGAAAACTGCACTGTTCCTTAGTCAAGATGCCATCATTCTCTTGTGAAAACTGCACTGTTCCTTAGTCAAGATGCCATCATTCTCTTGTGAAACCTGCACTGTTCCTTAGTCAAGATGCCATCATTCTCTTGTGAAAACTGCACTGTTCCTTAGTCAAGATGCCATCATTCTCTTGTGAAAACTGCACTGTTCCTTAGTCAAGATGTGTGAAAACTGCACTGTTCCTTAGTCAAGATGCCATCATTCTCTTGTGAAAACTGCACTGTTCCTTAGTCAAGATGCCATCATTCTCCAGTTTCCACATCAGTCTGCTGTTAACCATTTTTTCCATCACTTTGCAAAGACAATTGGTTAGGGCTATCTGGGCGATAGTCGGATCCAATTATCAGTCCTAAGAGAAAGTACACGATACTTTACCGAACACATACAGATGAATGGATCAGCAAGGTAGAAAATGATAGGAAGAAATGACAGAAAGCAAAAGAGCAAGGCAAAAACGAAGAGCGAAAGAAAAGAGAAAATTTTTAGCACAGAATGTCCAGAAGGTGGGGATACTATTTATACTGAAATAGCCCCCTGCATCCCCATGGGGGATGTGGATTAGAGCGCTGAATTAAATGTGCGTCCACCCCAGTCAGATGTGGTAAATGTACGTCTAAAGATGCCACTGAAGACAGAACGAGGACCAACGCAGTGTGGACGAAAGGCCTGCTTCATTTTCTGTCCATTTCGGCTTTGAAGAGTTTTGTGCAGGACCTCTTTGCTAATCCAGCAGAATCGCAGCAACAGGTGTGACCGGGAGGAGTTGGTTAAGGGTAGGAGGGAGGATTGTAGATGTGCAAGGTCAGAGGCAGATGGAGGACTCTTCCACTCAAACACACAAAGCCAGGACGATGGTTCACAAACTTTGTTTACATGTGCATGAGTTCTCATCAGATGAAGATGCATTCTGATTCTATTTTCATGTTTTTTTGGTTCCTGTTTGCTTGAAGGCAGCGATCATCCTTTTGTCCTTAGTAACATTAACAACACAGGATTCCATGGATTGCCTCCACAATGATGACGATTCGCCACACCACCATTTGACATTTGTGCAATGTTTGTAAACCTACACCGAATGTTTTTTGTAATAAAATGTTCTCATTTATTACTTGTTTTCTGTGTTTTTGTCCTCAAAGTATGTGGACGGTTGTAATTGTGACAGATGTGATGAAGGACCGAGTGAACACTTCCACATCCTTGCTTTCTATCACAGACATAGTGACATTTTTCACCATTCAGTAACTGTACTAATACTACTATGCACATAGTGACATTTTTCATCATTCAGTAACTGTACTAATACTACTATGCACATAGTGACATTTTTCACCATTCAGTAACTGTACTATGCACATAGTGACATTTTTCACCATTCAGTAACTGTACTATGCACATAGTGACATTTTTCACCATTCAGTAACTGTACTATGCACATAGTGACATTTTTCATCATTCAGTAACTGTACTATGCACATAGTGACATTTTTCACCATTCAGTAACTGTACTATGCACATAGTGACATTTTTCACCATTCAGTAACTGTACTATGCGCTTAGTGACATTTTTCACCATTCAGTAACTGTACTATGCACATAGTGACATTTTTCACCATTCAGAAACTGAACTATGCACATAGTGACATTTTTCACCATTCAGTAACTGAACTATGCACATAGTGACATTTTTCACTATTCAGTAACTGAACTATGCACATAGTGACATTTTTCACCATTCAGTAACTGAACTATGCACATAGTGACATTTTTCATCATTCAGTAACTGTACTATGCACATAGTGACATTTTTCATCATTCAGTAACTGTACTATGCACATAGTGACATTTTTCATCATTCAGTAACTGTACTATGCACATAGTGACATTTTTCACCATTCAGTAACTGTACTATACGCTTAGTGACATTTTTCATCATTCAGTAACTGTACTATGCACATAGTGACATTTTTCACCATTCAGTAACTGTACTATGCACATAGTGACATTTTTCACTATTCAGTAACTATACTATGCACATAGTGACATTTTTCACCATTCAGTAACTGAACTATGCACATAGTGACATTTTTCATCATTCAGTAACTGTACTATGCACATAGTGACATTTTTCACCATTCAGTAACTGTACTATGCACATAGTGACATTTTTCACTATTCAGTAACTATACTATGCACATAGTGACATTTTTCACCATTCAGTAACTGAACTATGCACATAGTGACATTTTTCATCATTCAGTAACTGTACTATGCACATAGTGACATTTTTCACCATTCAGTAACTGTACTATGCACATAGTGACATTTTTCACCATTCAGTAACTGAACTATGCACATAGTGACATTTTTCACCATTCAGTAACTGTACTATGCACATAGTGACATTTTTCACTATTCAGTAACTGTACTATGCACATAGTGACATTTTTCATCATTCAGTAACTGAACTATGCACATAGTGACATTTTTCACCATTCAGTAACTGAACTATGCACATAGTGACATTTTTCACCATTCAGTAACTGTACTATGCACATAGTGACATTTTTCACCATTCAGTAACTGTACTATGCACATAGTGACATTTTTCACCATTCAGTAACTGTACTATGCGCTTAGTGACATTTTTCACCATTCAGTAACTGTACTATGCACATAGTGACATTTTTCACTATTCAGTAACTGTACTATGCACATAGTGACATTTTTCACCATTCAGTAACTGTACTATGCGCTTAGTGACATTTTTCACCATTCAGTAACTGTACTATGCGCATAGTGACATTTTTCACCATTCAGTAACTGTACTATGCGCATAGTGACATTTTTCACCATTCAGTAACTGTACTATGCACATAGTGACATTTTTCACCATTCAGTAACTGTACTATGCACATAGTGACATTTTTCACCATTCAGTAACTGTACTATGCACATAGTGACATTTTTCATCATTCAGTAACTGTACTATGCGCATAGTGACATTTTTCACTATTCAGTAACTGTACTATGCGCATAGTGACATTTTTCACCATTCAGTAACTGTACTATGCGCATAGTGACATTTTTCACCATTCAGTAACTGTACTATGCGCATAGTGACATTTTTCACCATTCAGTGACTGTACTATGCGCATAGTGACATTTTTCACCATTCAGTAACTGTACTATGCGCATAGTGACATTTTTCACCATTCAGTGACTGTACTATGCACATAGTGACATTTTTCACCATTCAGTAACTGTACTATGCACATAGTGACATTTTTCACCATTCAGTAACTGTACTATGCACATAGTGACATTTTTCACCATTCAGTAACTGTACTATGCACATAGTGACATTTTTCACCATTCAGTAACTGTACTATGCACATAGTGACATTTTTCACCATTCAGTAACTGTACTATGCGCATAGTGACATTTTTCACCATTCAGTAACTGTACTATGCGCATAGTGACATTTTTCACCATTCAGTAACTGTACTATGCACATAGTGACATTTTTCACCATTCAGTAACTGTACTATGCGCTTAGTGACATTTTTCACCATTCAGTAACTGTACTATGCACATAGTGACATTTTTCACCATTCAGTAACTGTACTATGCGCTTGAGCTCATGATATCAAGGAGAGAATTATGTGTGCTTCATATCTGGACTCACTGAACATGACACTTTAATACAACGTTCACAACACCGTGGTTATTGTTCATGTTATTTTTGTTTAAAGCCCAGCCGACTATGTAAATCCATATCAGGGTTATAACCATTTCTGTTACCGTTATTGTTCGTGTTATTTTTGTCTAAAGCCCAGCTAACTGCGTAAATCCATATCAGGGTTATAACCATTTCTGTTACCGTTATTGTTCGTGTTATTTTTGTCTAAAGCCCAGCTAACTGCGTAAATCCATATCAGGGTTATAACCATTTCTGTTACCGTTATTGTTCGTGTTATTTTTGTCTAAAGCCCAGCTAACTGCGTAAATCCATATCAGGGTTATAACCATTTCTGTTACCGTTATTGTTCGTGTTATTTTTGTCTAAAGCCCAGCTAACTGCGTAAATCCATATCAGGGTTATAACCATTTCTGTTACCGTTATTGTTCGTGTTATTTTTGTCTAAAGCCCAGCTAACTGCGTAAATCCCTATCAGGGTTATAACCATTTCTGTTACCGTTATTGTTCGTGTTATTTTTGTCTAAAGCCCAGCTAACTGCGTAAATCCCTATCAGGGTTATAACCATTTCTGTTACCGTTATTGTTCGTGTTATTTTTGTCTAAAGCCCAGCTAACTGCGTAAATCCCTATCAGGGTTATAACCATTTCTGTTACCGTTATTGTTCGTGTTATTTTTGTCTAAAGCCCAGCTAACTGCGTAAATCCATATCAGGGTTATAACCATTTCTGTTACCGTTATTGTTCGTGTTATTTTTGTCTAAAGCCCAGCTAACTGCGTAAATCCCTATCAGGGTTATAACCATTTCTGTTACCGTTATTGTTCGTGTTATTTTTGTCTAAAGCCCAGCTAACTGCGTAAATCCATATCAGGGTTATAACCACCATATCAGGGTTATAACCACCATATCAGGGTTATAACCATTCTGATACCGTTATTGTTCGTGTTATTTTTGTCTAAAGCCCAGCTAACTGCGTAAATCCATATCAGGGTTATAACCATTTCTGTTACCGTTATTGTTCGTGTTATTTTTGTCTAAAGCCCAGCTAACTGCGTAAATCCATATCAGGGTTATAACCATTTCTGTTACCGTTATTGTTCGTGTTATTTTTGTCTAAAGCCCAGCTAACTGCGTAAATCCATATCAGGGTTATAACCATTTCTGTTACCGTTATTGTTCGTGTTATTTTTGTCTAAAGCCCAGCTAACTGCGTAAATCCATATCAGGGTTATAACCATTTCTGTTACCGTTATTGTTCGTGTTATTTTTGTCTAAAGCCCAGCTAACTGCGTAAATCCATATCAGGGTTATAACCATTTCTGTTACCGTTATTGTTCGTGTTATTTTTGTCTAAAGCCCAGCTAACTGCGTAAATCCCTATCAGGGTTATAACCATTTCTGTTACCGTTATTGTTCGTGTTATTTTTGTCTAAAGCCCAGCTAACTGCGTAAATCCCTATCAGGGTTATAACCATTTCTGTTACCGTTATTGTTCGTGTTATTTTTGTCTAAAGCCCAGCTAACTGCGTAAATCCATATCAGGGTTATAACCATTTCTGTTACCGTTATTGTTCGTGTTATTTTTGTCTAAAGCCCAGCTAACTGCGTAAATCCATATCAGGGTTATAACCATTTCTGTTACCGTTATTGTTCGTGTTATTTTTGTCTAAAGCCCAGCTAACTGCGTAAATCCCTATCAGGGTTATAACCATTTCTGTTACCGTTATTGTTCGTGTTATTTTTGTCTAAAGCCCAGCTAACTGCGTAAATCCCTATCAGGGTTATAACCACCATATCAGGGTTATAACCACCATATCAGGGTTATAACCATTCTGATACCGTTATTGTTCGTGTTATTTTTGTCTAAAGCCCAGCTAACTGCGTAAATCCATATCAGGGTTATAACCATTTCTGTTACCGTTATTGTTCGTGTTATTTTTGTCTAAAGCCCAGCTAACTGCGTAAATCCATATCAGGGTTATAACCATTTCTGTTACCGTTATTGTTCGTGTTATTTTTGTCTAAAGCCCAGCTAACTGCGTAAATCCATATCAGGGTTATAACCATTTCTGTTACCGTTATTGTTCGTGTTATTTTTGTCTAAAGCCCAGCTAACTGCGTAAATCCATATCAGGGTTATAACCATTTCTGTTACCGTTATTGTTCGTGTTATTTTTGTCTAAAGCCCAGCTAACTGCGTAAATCCCTATCAGGGTTATAACCATTTCTGTTACCGTTATTGTTCGTGTTATTTTTGTCTAAAGCCCAGCTAACTGCGTAAATCCCTATCAGGGTTATAACCATTTCTGTTACCGTTATTGTTCGTGTTATTTTTGTCTAAAGCCCAGCTAACTGCGTAAATCCCTATCAGGGTTATAACCATTTCTGTTACCGTTATTGTTCGTGTTATTTTTGTCTAAAGCCCAGCTAACTGCGTAAATCCATATCAGGGTTATAACCATTTCTGTTACCGTTATTGTTCGTGTTATTTTTGTCTAAAGCCCAGCTAACTGCGTAAATCCCTATCAGGGTTATAACCATTTCTGTTACCGTTATTGTTCGTGTTATTTTTGTCTAAAGCCCAGCTAACTGCGTAAATCCATATCAGGGTTATAACCACCATATCAGGGTTATAACCACCATATCAGGGTTATAACCATTCTGATACCGTTATTGTTCGTGTTATTTTTGTCTAAAGCCCAGCTAACTGCGTAAATCCCTATCAGGGTTATAACCATTTCTGTTACCGTTATTGTTCGTGTTATTTTTGTCTAAAGCCCAGCTAACTGCGTAAATCCCTATCAGGGTTATAACCATTCTGATATACACATAATACTTCAACAGGCAAAAAAAGAAATGAAAATTGAAGTACATATATCACGGCTGCATTTTCCCAGCCATTTTGCCACCCTTTAGTTGCCAGCCGGCGCCGCCTGCGTGTGCTATTTTTAGCCGGGCAGGGTCAACCAAAGTCCGTCAGTGTAGCGCATCTTTGTGCTCCCGCACTAGTGATAAAGGGACGGGTGAAAAGGGTGTGGGGAGTGGAAGGGAAGGGGCGCGCTATTAATAGCCGGCAGAAAGTGGCCAACTAAAGTATCTCGGATATATACCAATGCATTCACGCACACAATCAAAGGACATGCCCCTGGCATTGAGCACTCCAATCTATCACACAGGGGATTTGAAAAGCATACCTGAATACCTGAATACAAATTTAAATAGAACTAAGGGCAATACCTGAATACAAATTTAAATAGAACTAAGGGCAATACCTGAATACAAATTTAAATAGAACTAAGGGCAATACCTGAATACAAATTTAAATAGAACTAAGGGCAATACCTGAATACAAATTTAAATAGAACAAAGGGCAATACCTGAATACAAATTTAAATAGAACTAAGGGCAATACCTGAATACAAATTTAAATAGAACAAAGGGCAATACCTGAATACAAGTTTAAATAGAACTAAGGGCAATACCTGAATACAAATTTAAATAGAACTAAGGGCAATACCTGAATACAAATTTAAATAGAACTAAGGGCAATACCTGAATACAAATTTAAATAGAACTAAGGGCAATACCTGAATACAAATTTAAATAGAACAAAGGGCAATACCTGAATACAAATTTAAATAGAACAAAGGGCAATACCTGAATACAAATTTAAATAGAACTAAGGGCAATACCTGAATACAAGTTTAAATAGAACTAAGGGCAATACCTGAATACAAATTTAAATAGAACTAAGGGCAATACCTGAATACAAATTTAAATAGAACTAAGGGCAATACCTGAATACAAATTTAACTAAAACTAAGGGCAATACCTGAATACAAATTTAAATAGAACTAAGGGCAATACCTGAATACAAATTTAAATAGAACTAAGGGCAATACCTGAATACAAATTTAAATAGAACTAAGGGCAATACAGCATATATAAAACTGGCCTGGATTACCTAAAAGTGCTTCCGCATATCTCATTTCCCTGGAGCCAAAACATGCACTCAATACATATACCCAATTATCAATCCAAGAGAAAGTATGTGAGACTTTATCAAACACATACAGGTGAATGGACCAGCCAGGCAGAAAATAATAGGAAGAAATGACAAAGCAAAGGAGCAAGGCAGAAACAAAGACAGTGACAGAAAAAAGGACATTTTAGCACAGAATTTCCTGCAGGTGGGGATAGTGTTTATACTGAAAGAGTCCACGGCATCCCCATGAGAGATGTGGATTAGAACGCTGAACTAAATGTGCATCCACCCCAGTCGAGTCAGATGTGAACGTGAATCCAAAGAGGGCTGGCTATGAAGACAGAAGATGAGGCCCATAGCAGTGTGGGTGAAAGGCCGAATCCACTTTCTGTCCACTTTGGGTTTGAAGAGTGTTTTGACTAATTATTGTTATTATCATTATATACATCAATACATAGTGTTTTGACTAATTATTGTTATTATCATTATAATTATATACATCAATACATAGTGTTTTGACTAATTATTATTATCATTATATACATCAATACATAGTGTTTTGACTAATCATTATTATCATTATATACATCAATACAGTGTTTTGACCAATTATTATTATTATCATTATATACATCAATACATAGTGTTTTGACTAATTATTATTATCATTATATACATCAATACATAGTGTTTTGACTAATCATTATTATCATTATATACATCAATACATAGTGTTTTGACCAATTATTATTATTATCATTATATACATCAATACATAGTGTTTTGACTAATTATTATTATCATTATATACATCAATACATAGTGTTTTGACTAATTATTATTATCATTATATACATCAATACAGTGTTTTGACTAATTATTATTATTATCATTATATACATCAATACATAGTGTTTTGACTAATTATTGTTATCATTATATACATCAATACATAGTGTTTTGACTAATTATTATTATCATTATATACATCAATACATAGTGTTTTGACTAATTATTATTATTATCATTATATACATCAATACATAGTGTTTTGACTAATTATTATTATTATCATTATATACATCAATACATAGTGTTTTGACTAATTATTGTTATTATCATTATATACATCAATACATAGTGTTTTGACTAATTATTGTTATCATTATATACATCAATACATAGTGTTTTGACTAATTATTGTTATTATCATTATATACATCAATACATAGTGTTTTGACTAATTATTGTTATTATCATTATAATTTATATACATCAATACATAGTGTTTTGACTAATTATTATTATTATCATTATATATACATCAATACATAGTGTTTTGACTAATTATTATTATCATTATATACATCAATACATAGTGTTTTGACTAATTATTATTATCATTATATACATCAATACATAGTGTTTTGACTAATTATTGTTATTATCATTATATACATCAATACATAGAGCCTTGTAAGTATTCTTAATGTGTGTATCTATATATATAGATGTATACATATCTGTCAATTGACGTCATAACACTATTGAGTCTAATTATTATTATCATTATATACATCAATACATAGAGCCTTGTAAGTATTCTTAATGTGTGTATCTATATATATAGATATCTGTCAAATGACGTCATAACACTATCTAGTCAAGACTACGTAATGTAACCTACGTAAAATATTCTGATGTGTGTGTCTAGCATATCGTAGTCAGTGAATAAAGTCCACTTGAGGAAGGCAGGTGTACCACCCAAAATTTGGGGAAATTTTACGTCAATTTGTTGCCTTTTCTGTGCACATGCTGCTTCAATTATATATTACAATCTACAGAAAAGCTAGTATCACTCTTAGTGATCCAAATCAATGACGCCATCATCTTCCTCCTCGCCATTGCTTTGAGTGCTGTTTATTTATATATTTGTTCGCTGCGACCTCTTCTGAATCCTTAACTGGATCCAGCATGATGGCAACTGACCTCGCCAGCACCCTGAAGAAGCTGCCTAAGTCAAGGGATCGACTACTACGTTATGAAACGCATGTCAACTTTTTGAACTGCTGCTTGCAAAATCACATCATCCCATGTGCATGAAATTTGGAAAGAACACTCTCCCTCAATCAGAGTTTCTTTCCCAAACAGTTGATTTGACCCTCCAGCGTGCTAGCCATGAAATACTTCGTTCATGCAGACACACGTACCAGTCACTGGTTACAAGTGAAATGGCAATCAAACACAAAATGTTATACCATTTGCATCAAACAACTGACTTTCATCAATTCGAGGCTGTAAGAAAATACGACTATCAGAGATCAATGGTCAAGAAACACAACCTCAATACAAAAAAGAAAAGAAAACTGGAACAATTATTGCAGCAAAAACACGAAAGTTCTTCTTTACCTACTCCTCCTAAACCTAAACCAAGATCCCGCAGATTTAAAAGGAAGACAGTGACAGTAGAAAATGACAATGATGTACAACATCCACATTCCATTGACAAACACATTTTGATTAACCTGTCAAGTGAAACACTCACAGAAACACAGGCAAGTGTCTTCAAATTAGGACCAAACTTTTGCCCAACACCCCAGGCTTTTGATCAGGAGCAGTTGGTAAAAGATGTCACTGAAGGTTGTCACAGAGTTCGCCTCAAAGAACTGTACTTTGACACTGTACCAGAAGAACAAGAGCCCCCCCAAATTCTACAAGCGGTCAGGCTTCATGCCACAGCCTGGTAGGGACAGAGCACTGGACGCATTCTGTGACACACTTCAGAGTAAGGTAAATGTCCATCAATGCAGTCAGCGCCCCCATGACAACCTTAAGCCGCAACAAAGACGGGCACTACAACAGCTCAGAAAAATGGTACAAAACACACAGATAAGGATAACCACCACTGACAAGGGTGATGCTGTGTCATACAGAACAGATAAGGATAACCACCACTGACAAGGGTGATGATGTGTCATACAGACAGATAAGGATAACCACCACTGACAAGGGTGATGATGTGTCATACAGACAGATAAGGATAACCACCACTGACAAGGGTGGTGTGTCATACAGACAGATAAGGATAACCACCACTGACAAGGGTGATGATGTGTCATACAGACAGATAAGGATAACCACCACTGACAAGGGTGATGATGTGTCATACAGACAGATAAGGATAACCACCACTGACAAGGGTGGTGTGTCATACAGACAGATAAGGATAACCACTACTGACAAGGGTAATGATGTGTCATACAGACAGATAAGGATAACCACCACTGACAAGGGTGATGATGTGTCATACAGACAGATAAGGATAACCACCACTGACAAGGGTGGTGTGTCATACAGAACAGATAAGGATAACCACCACTGACAAGGGTGATGTGTCATACAGACAGATAAGGATAACCACCACTGACAAGGTGTTGCTGTGTCATACAGACAGATAAGGATAACCACCACTGACAAGGGTGATGTGTCATACAGACAGATAAGGATAACCACCACTGACAAGGGTGATGATGTGTCATACAGACAGATAAGGATAACCACCACTGACAAGGGTGATGCTGTGTCATACAGAACAGATAAGGATAACCACCACTGACAAGGGTGATGATGTGTCATACAGAACAGATAAGGATAACCACCACTGACAAGGGTGATGATGTGTCATACAGAACAGATAAGGATAACCACCACTGACAAGGGTGGTGTGTCATACAGACAGATAAGGATAACCACCACTGACAAGGGTGATGATGTGTCATACAGAACAGATAAGGATAACCACCACTGACAAGGGTGATGATGTGTCATACAGAACAGATAAGGATAACCACCACTGACAAGGGTGATGATGTGTCATACAGAACAGATAAGGATAACCACCACTGACAAGGGTGGTGTGTCATACAGACAGATAAGGATAACCACCACTGACAAGGGTGATGATGTGTCATACAGACAGATAAGGATAACCACCACTGACAAGGGTGATGCTGTGTCATACAGAACAGACAGATAAGGATAACCACCACTGACAAGGGTGATGTGTCATACAGAACAGATAAGGATAACCACCACTGACAAGGGTGATGCTGGGTCATACAAAACATTTCAGACTACCTGACAGAAGCCTACCGCCAGCTTAACAACACAAATCACTATAAACAACTGGATAAAGATCCATCAATACAGATCGCCAAAGTTTCCAACAATCTGGTCAACAGACTACACACAGACAACTTCATAGACAACAATACATATAAATGGGCAATAGTGGAACCCCAACAGGTCAGATGTCACCGTTTCTACACACTGCCTAAAATACACAAGACACTGTCCAACCCTCCAGGTAGGCCTATTATTTCTGGAACTAACGGACCCACTGAAAAAATATCCAAACTGGTTGATCACTGGTTACAATAATATGCAGTGAATCTACCGAGCTATATCAGAGACAGTACACATTTTCTCCGCACCTTACAAGACTGGAACCAAAGCCATGGCTCTTTTCAAAACATCACTCTGGTCACCATAAATGTTGTGGGTCTGTATTCAAACATTCCACATGACGAACTCATCACTGCGCTCAAATACTACTTCAGAGATGACAACCAGCAGTCCATCACACCACCAACAGACCGAGTCATAGAGTTAGTCTCTCATGTTCTCTTTAACAATGTTTTCCAGTTTGAAAAAAACTACTACCAACAAATCTTTGGCACTGCAATGGGAACACCCATGGCCCCTTCTGTTGCCAACCTGTTTATGGGTTGGTTAGAATCCAAACTTTTGGCCAACAGCCCTGTCACCATTTCTGACCAGTACTGGAAACGCTTTATTGATGACATTTTCTTGCTATGGACAGGCTCTGTTTCTGAGTTAGAACTGTTCTCAACGTACATCAACTCCTTCCACCCTACCATAAAGTTTACAGTGAACTCATCCACCAACCAGTTACTCTTCCTTGATGTTCAGGTCAGCATTCAAAATGGCTACCTAGTGACTGATGCGTACACCAAACCTACAGATTCCCATTCTTATCTACACAGCCTGTCCTGTCATCCTCAACACGTGTACACCAAACCTACTTATCTACACAGTCTGTCCTGTCATCCTCAACACGTGTACACCAAACCTACAGATTCCCATTCTTATCTACACAGCCTGTCCTGTCATCCTCAACACGTGTACACCAAACCTACAGATTCCCATTCTTATCTACACAGCCTGTCCTGTCATCCTCAACACGTGTACACCAAACCTACAGATTCCCATTCTTATCTACATAGCCTGTCCTGTCATCCTCAACACGTGTACACCAAACCTACAGATTCCCATTCTTATCTACACAGCCTGTCCTGTCATCCTCAACACGTGTACACCAAACCTACAGATTCCCATTCTTATCTACACAGCCTGTCCTGTCATCCTCAACACGTGTACACCAAACCTACAGATTCCCATTCTTATCTACACAGCCTGTCCTGTCATCCTCAACACGTGTACACCAAACCTACAGATTCCCATTCTTATCTACACAGCCTGTCCTGTCATCCTCAACACGTGTACACCAAACCTACAGATTCCCATTCTTATCTACACAGCCTGTCCTGTCATCCTCAACACGTGTACACCAAACCTACAGATTCCCATTCTTATCTACATAGCCTGTCCTGTCATCCTCAACACGTGTACACCAAACCTACAGATTCCCATTCTTATCTACACAGCCTGTCCTGTCATCCTCAACACGTGTACACCAAACCTACAGATTCCCATTCTTATCTACACAGCCTGTCCTGTCATCCTCAACACGTGATCAAAAACATACCGTACTGCCAGTTTCTGAGACTTCGCCGCCTGTGTTCTGACCCTGCCACCTTCAGTCGCCGCTGTGCAGAAATGACATGCTATTTTGCCCCCCGATGATACAATTCCAGTCTTGTACAGAATGCCAAACATCATGCTGGCCTCATCCCCAGATCATGGATCCTTGAATTTAAACCCAGAAAAGACTGTCACCAGAACTCTCTTCATAGAACTCTCCATCTAACCCACCCCTCCATCAGTGGCTCAGGGAACTCCACTCCACAATCCTTCACACCAGCAGCAAAATGCAGGCTGTTCCCAACCCACCCATCCTTGGGGAGAGATGTTGTCTCTCCCTGCGTAACCTCCTCATGCCATCCTGCCTTCCAATCCCTCCTGACCCTGATGCAGGCTGTTTCAAGTGTTCAGCTAAAAAGTGCATCATTTGTGAACAACACTTGATTGAAAGTGCAACTTTCAGCAGTTTCAACAAGTGAAACTTTCAAGATAAGGCACAAACTGACACGTGCATCTGCCAACGTAGTGCATCTCCTCCACTGTGCACTGCAATATCTGCCCTAAAACTCAATACATAGGACAAACGAAAAATTCTCTCAAAACCAGAATCTACCAACACCGGTGAAACATCCAAAAAAATACAGGCACTCAGGTCACCAAACACTTCAACCAAACTGGACATTCACTTCAAATTTTAAAATGTATCGCAGTGGAGAAGGTGCACTCTGAGAACCTGGACACCAGACTGAAGAGAGAATCTTTTTGGATAAACAAAATGAAAACCATTATTATTTCCTCTCAGCCTGAACTCTGTCAATTGACGTCATAACAGTATCAAGTCAAGACTACGTAATGTAGTCTACGTAAAATATTCTGATGTGTGTGTGTGGCAAATCGTAGTCAGTGAATGAAGTCCCCTTGAGGAAGGCAGGTGTACCACCAAAAATTTGGGAAAATTTTACATCAATTTGTTGCCTTTTCTGTGCACATGCTGCTTCAATTATATGAGTCAAAAGTTTGTGAAAAAGCCACGAGCCATTCACGTCGGTTACAGAAGAATAAAATTTCTCACGGTCAACAACAGGTACAGTTGTGTGATGCATACCTGTGCACCGATACTGTTAATGTTATTTTTGTGTAAAGCCCAGTTGACAGCATACAGCCATATCAGTTAATGTTATTTTTGTGTAAAGGCCAGTAGACAGCATACAGCCATATCAGTTAATGTTATTTTTGTGTAAAGGCCAGTGACAGCATACACAGCCATATCAGTTAATGTTATTTTTGTGTAAAGCCCAGTAGACAGCATACAGCCATATCAGTTAATGTTATTTTTGTGTAAAGCCCAGTATGACAGCATACAGCCATATCAGTTAATGTTATTTTTGTGTAAAGGCCAGTTGACAGCATACAGCCATATCAGTTAATGTTATTTTTGTTTAAAGCCCAGTAGACAGCATACAGCCATATCAGTTAATGTTATTTTTGTTTAAAGCCCAGTAGACAGCATACAGACAGCCATATCAGTTAATGTTATTTTTGTGTAAAGGCCAGTTGACAGCATACAGCCATATCAGGGCTATAACCCAGCAGACAGCAGACAGCCATATCAGGGCTATAACCCAGCAGACAGCCATATCAGGGCTATAACCCAGTAGACAGCATACAGCCATATCAGGGCTATAACCCAGTAGACAGCATACAGCCATATCAGGGCTATAACCCAGCAGACAGCATACAGCCATATCAGGGCTATAACCCAGCAGACAGCATACAGCCATATCAGGGCTATAACCCTGCAGACAGCAATATCAGGGCTATAACCCAGCAGACAGCATACAGCCATATCAGGGCTATAACCCAGCAGACAGCCATATCAGGGCTATAACCCAGTTGACAGCATACAGCCATATCAGGGCTATAACCCAGTAGACAGCATACAGCCATATCAGGGCTATAACCCAGCAGACAGCCATATCAGGGCTATAACCCAGTTGACAGCATACAGCCATATCAGGGCTATAACCCAGTAGACAGCATACAGCCATATCAGGGCTATAACCCAGCAAACAGCAGACAGCCATATCAGGGCTATAACCCAGCAGACAGCATACAGCCATATCAGGGCTATAACCCAGTAGACAGCATACAGCCATATCAGGGCTATAACCCAGCAGACAGCATACAGCCATATCAGGGCTATAACCCAGCATACAGCCATATCAGGGCTATAACCCAGCAAACAGCATACAGCCATATCAGGGCTATAACCCAGTAGACAGCATACAGCAATATCAGGGCTATAACCCAGTAGACAGCATACAGCCATATCAGGGCTATAACCCAGTAGACAGCATACAGCCATATCAGGGCTATAACCCAGCAGACAGCCATATCAGGGCTATAACCCAGCATACAGCCATATCAGGGCTATAACCCAGCAGACAGCCATATCAGGGCTATAACCCAGCAGACAGCAGACAGCCATATCAGGGCTATAACCCAGCAGACAGCCATATCAGGGCTATAACCCAGTAGACAGCATACAGCCATATCAGGGCTATAACCCAGTAGACAGCATACAGCCATATCAGGGCTATAACCCAGCAGACAGCCATATCAGGGCTATAACCCAGCAGACAGCAGACAGCCATATCAGGGCTATAACCCAGCAGACAGCCATATCAGGGCTATAACCCAGTAGACAGCAGACAGCCATATCAGGGCTATAACCCAGCAGACAGCATACAGCCATATCAGGGCTATAACCCAGTAGACAGCATACAGCCATATCAGGGCTATAACCCAGCAGACAGCATACAGCCATATCAGGGCTATAACCCAGCAGACAGCATACAGCCATATCAGGGCTATAACCCTGCAGACAGCAATATCAGGGCTATAACCCAGCAGACAGCCATATCAGGGCTATAACCCAGCAGACAGCCATATCAGGGCTATAACCCAGTTGACAGCATACAGCCATATCAGGGCTATAACCCAGTAGACAGCATACAGCCATATCAGGGCTATAACCCAGTAGACAGCATACAGCCATATCAGGGCTATAACCCAGCAAACAGCAGACAGCCATATCAGGGCTATAACCCAGCAGACAGCATACAGCCATATCAGGGCTATAACCCAGCAGACAGCATACAGCCATATCAGGGCTATAACCCAGTAGACAGCATACAGCCATATCAGGGCTATAACCCAGCAGACAGCATACAGCCATATCAGGGCTATAACCCAGCATACAGCCATATCAGGGCTATAACCCAGCAAACAGCATACAGCCATATCAGGGCTATAACCCAGTAGACAGCATACAGCAATATCAGGGCTATAACCCAGTAGACAGCATACAGCCATATCAGGGCTATAACCCAGTAGACAGCATACAGCCATATCAGGGCTATAACCCAGCAGACAGCCATATCAGGGCTATAACCCAGCATACAGCCATATCAGGGCTATAACCCAGCAGACAGCCATATCAGGGCTATAACCCAGCAGACAGCAGACAGCCATATCAGGGCTATAACCCAGCAGACAGCCATATCAGGGCTATAACCCAGTAGACAGCATACAGCCATATCAGGGCTATAACCCAGTAGACAGCATACAGCCATATCAGGGCTATAACCCAGCAGACAGCCATATCAGGGCTATAACCCAGCAGACAGCAGACAGCCATATCAGGGCTATAACCCAGCAGACAGCCATATCAGGGCTATAACCCAGTAGACAGCAGACAGCCATATCAGGGCTATAACCCAGCAGACAGCATACAGCCATATCAGGGCTATAACCCAGTAGACAGCATACAGCCATATCAGGGCTATAACCCAGCAGACAGCATACAGCCATATCAGGGCTATAACCCAGCAGACAGCATACAGCCATATCAGGGCTATAACCCAGCAGACAGCATACAGCCATATCAGGGCTATAACCCTGCAGACAGCAATATCAGGGCTATAACCCAGCAGACAGCCATATCAGGGCTATAACCCAGCAGACAGCCATATCAGGGCTATAACCCAGTTGACAGCATACAGCCATATCAGGGCTATAACCCAGTAGACAGCATACAGCCATATCAGGGCTATAACCCAGTAGACAGCATACAGCCATATCAGGGCTATAACCCAGCAAACAGCAGACAGCCATATCAGGGCTATAACCCAGCAGACAGCATACAGCCATATCAGGGCTATAACCCAGTAGACAGCATACAGCCATATCAGGGCTATAACCCAGCAGACAGCATACAGCCATATCAGGGCTATAACCCAGCATACAGCCATATCAGGGCTATAACCCAGCAAACAGCATACAGCCATATCAGGGCTATAACCCAGTAGACAGCATACAGCAATATCAGGGCTATAACCCAGTAGACAGCATACAGCCATATCAGGGCTATAACCCAGTAGACAGCATACAGCCATATCAGGGCTATAACCCAGCAGACAGCCATATCAGGGCTATAACCCAGCATACAGCCATATCAGGGCTATAACCCAGCAGACAGCAGACAGCCATATCAGGGCTATAACCCAGTAGACAGCATACAGCCATATCAGGGCTATAACCCAGTTGACAGCATACAGCCATATCAGGGCTATAACCCAGCAGACAGCAGACAGCCATATCAGGGCTATAACCCAGCAAACAGCATACAGCCATATCAGGGCTATAACCCAGTAGACAGCATACAGCCATATCAGGGCTATAACCCAGCAGACAGCATACAGCCATATCAGGGCTATAACCCAGCAGACAGCATACAGCCATATCAGGGCTATAACCCAGCATACAGCCATATCAGGGCTATAACCCAGCAGACAGCATACAGCCATATCAGGGCTATAACCCAGCAGACAGCATACAGCCATATCAGGGCTATAACCCAGCAGACAGCATACAGCCATATCAGGGCTATAACCCAGCAGACAGCATACAGCCATATCAGGGCTATAACCCAGCAGACAGCATACAGCCATATCAGGGCTATAACCCAGCATACAGCCATATCAGGGCTATAACCCAGCAGACAGCATACAGCCATATCAGGGCTATAACCCAGCAGACAGCATACAGCCATATCAGGGCTATAACCCAGCAGACAGCATACAGCCATATCAGGGCTATAACGTACAACACGTACACATTACCTCAACAGGGAAAAATGGGAAAAGAAAACTACGTGGGCCTACAGATCTCAAAATGCATTCGCACACATAATCTACCAAGATGCCCCTGTTGTTGACTATTCCGTCCAATTCATCACACAGGGGATTGAAAAAACATACTTGAATTCAAATTTAAACAAAACTGAGGACAGTACAGCATATATAAAAACAAGCCTAAATTACCTAAAATTGCTTCTGCATAATCATCTCTTTTCCCTAGAGTCAAATATGTACATGTACCCAACTACCAATTCCAAGAGAAAGTATGTAAGACTTTATTGAACACACATGGGTGAATGGACCAGTAAGTAAGACAGAAAATGATAGGAACAAACGACAAAAAACAAGGGTAGAAAAAAGAAACAAAGAGAGTGACAGAAAACAGATTTCTAGCACAGAATGTCCATGGGGGACGTTACCAACTATGGCCACATACATACTGTTATTATTTACAGAAAAAATCCCATCTTGGTAAATACTATACAAACTATGGCCACATACATCTGTATTATTTACAGAAAAAAATCCCATCTTGGTCAATGCTATACAAACTATGGCCACATACATCTGTATTATTTACAGAAAAAAATCCCATCTTGGTCAATACTATACAAACTATGGCCACATACATACTGTATTATTTACAGAAAAAATCCCATCTTGGTCAATGCTATACAAACTATGGCCACATACAAACTATTATTTACAGAAAAAGCTCCATACTGTATTATTTACAGAAAAAGCTCCATACTGTATTATTTACAGAAAAAGCTCCATATGGTATTATTTATAGAAAAAGCTCCATACTGTATTATTTACAGAAAAAGCTCCATACTGTATTATTTACAGAAAAAGCTCATTTACAGAAAAAGCTCCATACTGTATAGTGTATTATTTACAGAAAAAGGAAATTTTCAGAAAAAGCTCCATACTGTATTATTTACAGAAAAAGCTCATTTACAGAAAAAGTTCCATACTGTATTATTTACAGAAAAAGCTCCATACTGTATTATTTACAGAAAAAGCTCCATACTGTATTATTTACAGAAAAAATCCCATCTTGGTCAAAACTTTACAAACGATGGCCACATACATACAACACTATCTTCCAATCTCACTGTTAATAATAAGCGTATGTACACATCATAGTGAATATACAAAACCAAGTACCATATTATATTATATCCCGTGACATCTCATGTTTCAATAAAATCCCGTTTTATATCAGAAGATTTAGTTGACAATACAGGTGTCAGCCCTTGACTATATCACATCATGGGGCCTGGTGATCACACACGTCAACCTCTCGCCTTGCCAGTCCAACTGTATGGGTTTGAATCCGGTTCAAGAAAAATACGTACGCATGCAGCTTCCATTTCACCCAGCTGTGAATGGTGACCTGATCCTGCCTGAAGGTTGGGGAAGGTAAAGCAGTGAGGGAGAGGACAAGGGCATCATCCTCATAATGTTGACCCTGAGAACAGTTGAGGTCTCTACCACCTCACTCCACTTTCACCTCTGGATAATGGGATACATTTGGATTTTTTCCTTCTTTCATTTTCTGTGCTTTTCAAAATTTCATTTTACTTTATCGTTAAATTTCATAAACTACAGCTAACCTTTCCAGACAAAGTCTTGGAGTCCCTGACAGTGCACTGTCTACATTTGCTTAGGGAAGAGATCGGCGAATAGAGACACCATCGGACCAGAATCTTGCAGTCCTTGACGATGAAATGTTCAGAATCGCTGATAATAAAGCACAGGGCAGTGAGAAGAGAGAGATGGAATGGAGGATGGCGAGGATGAAGGCGCAGTGATACTCAAAAGTCCTGATCCATCGTGTTCTTCCTCCACTGTACTTCATATGGCCATTTGGATGAAGATTAACACACCTGTGAATATGATAATGTACACATGTCAATAAATAACAAATACAGCTAAAATAAATATGGCCATTTGGATGAAAATTAACAAGACCTGTGAATAGAATAATGTACACACGTTAATGAATAACATATGGTTTAAATAACAAATCTGGCCAGTTGGACTTGGATGAAGATTAACACACCTGTGAATAGAATAATGCAGACGTCAATAAATAACAAATATGGCTAAAATAACAAATATGGCTAAAACAAAAAAAATGGTCATTTGGAAAAAGATTAACAGACCTGTGGACAGAATAACCTGGGCAGCAACTACTGGGCACAGTGCGAAGACTTTCTAACGGGTTTAAAAAAAGTGGAGATTTTTCTACTGGGTGACGTCTGGAGATTTTTCTACTAGGTAAAAGTGTGGAGATTTTTCTACTAGGTAAAAGTGTGGAGATTTTTCTACTAGGTAAAAGTGTGGAGATTTTTCTACTAGGTAAAAGTGTGGAGATTTTTCTACTAGGTAAAAGTGTGGAGATTTTTCTACTGGGTAAAAGTGTGGAGATTTTTCTACTGGGTAAAAGTGTGGAGATTTTTCTACTGGGTAAAAGTGAGGAGATTTTTCTACTGGGTAAAAGTGTGGAGATTTTTCTACTGGGTAAAAGTGTGGAGATTTTTCTACTGGGTAAAAGTGTGGAGATTTTTCTGCTGGGTGACGTCTGGAGATTTTTCTACTGGGTAAAAGTGTGGAGATTTTTCTACTGGGTAAAAGTGTGGAGATTTTTCTGCTGGGTGACGTCTGGAGATTTTTCTACTGGGTAAAAGTGTGGAGATTTTTCTACTGGGTAAAAGTGTGGAGATTTTTCTGCTGGGTGACGTCTGGAGATTTTTCTACTGGGTAAAAGTGTGGAGATTTTTCTACTGGGTAAAAGTGTGGAGATTTTTCTACTGGGTAAAAGTGTGGAGATTTTTCTACTAGGTAAAAGTGTGGAGATTTTTCTACTAGGTAAAAGTGTGGAGATTTTTCTACTAGGTAAAAGTGTGGAGATTTTTCTACTAGGTAAAAGTGTGGAGATTTTTCTACTAGGTAAAAGTGTGGAGATTTTTCTGCTAGGTGACGTCTGGAGATTTTTCTACTAGGTAAAAGTGTGGAGATTTTTCTACTAGGTAAAAGTGTGGAGATTTGTCTACTGGGTAAAAGTGTGGAGATTTTTCTACTGGGTAAAAGTGTGGAGATTTTTCTACTGGGTAAAAGTGTGGAGATTTGTCTACTGGGTAAAAGTGTGGAGATTTTTCTACTAGGTAAAAGTGTGGAGATTTTTCTACTAGGTAAAAGTGTGGAGATTTTTCTACTAGGTAAAAGTGTGGAGATTTTTCTACTAGGTAAAAGTGTGGAGATTTTTCTACTAGGTAAAAGTGTGGAGATTTTTCTGCTAGGTGACGTCTGGAGATTTTTCTACTAGGTAAAAGTGTGGAGATTTTTCTACTGGGTAAAAGTGTGGAGATTTTTCTACTGGGTAAAAGTGTGGAGATTTTTCTACTAGGTAAAAGTGTGGAGATTTTTCTACTAGGTAAAAGTGTGGAGATTTTTCTACTGGGTAAAAGTGTTGATATTTGTCTACTGGGTAAAGTGTGGAGATTTGTCTACTGGGTAAAAGTGTGGAGATTTTTCTACTGGGTAAAAAGTGTGGAGATTTTTCTACTGGGTAAAAAGTGTGGATTTGTCTACTGGATTAAGCGAGATTTGTCTACTGGGTGAAGTGTGAAGATTTGTCTACTGGATTAAGCGTGAAGATTTGTCTACTGGGTAAAAGTGTGGCGATTTGTCTACTGGATTAAGCGTGAAGATTTTTCTACTGGGTAAACGTGTGGCGATTTTTCTACTGGGTAAAAAGGTGGAGATTTTTTTCCACTGGATTAAGTGTGGAGATTTGTCTACTGGGTAAAAGTGTGGAGATTTGTCTACTGGGTAAAAGTGTGGAGATTTTTCTACTGGGTAAAAAGGTGGAGATTTTTCTATTGGGTAAAAGTGTGGAGATTTTTTCCACTGGATTAAGTGTGAAGATTTGTCTACTGGGTGAAGTGTGAAGATTTTTTGTACTGGGTGAAGTGTGAAGTTTTTCTGATCTCCCGGTCAGTCCCAGATCATTGCGTGCAGATCTACTCATGCCTGAACGGCCTTCATGTGTATATAAACACAGAGGATTGTTATCATTACTGTGTAACGCCAGTCTACACCGCAAAGCCGTTTTTTCTTCTTTTTTTGACAGTTTTTGTTTAAAGCCCAGCCGAATGTGAAGAACCATATCAAGGATTACAATATTTCAACAGGACTAAAAAAAAAAAACATACAGAAAAGATAAGTATACATATCAATACATTCGCCCACATAATCTAGGGTAATGTCCATGGTGTTGACTACTTGTCCAATTTATCACACAGGGATCTAAAAAAACATACCCGAATACAAATTTAAACATAACTATGCTCACTAAAGCATACACAAAAACCGGCCTGAATAATAATAATAATAATAATAAATTTTATTTATATAGCGCAAAATCTTGATAAAATCAAATCTAAGCGCTGAGCGTATACATGCATACATACCTACATACATATGAGCGTATACATGCATACATACATAAATCTAAGCGTATACATACATACAAACGTACGCACATGCATACATAATAATTACAATATTTATATAGCGCAAATCTCGACAAAATCAAATCCAAGCGCCGAAAAGACACACACGCACACACACGCACGCACACACACACACACACACACACATGCATGGCCACAAATGGGGAGAAAAGAATAAAAGCAATAAAAGCAAGAATAAAACCAATGGAAAACCACAGAGAGCACATCATATACAATTATATATTAAAACAAAGTGATTCCCCTCCGAGCGGAGACAGGCTGCAGATGGGGTTGAGTGAGGTTAGGATTTTATGCAGAGGAGAAAAGGTGAGTTTTGAGAGCGGACTTGAAGGAGGCAAAAGTAGGTTGCTGACGGACTGAGAGAGGAAGTTTGTTCCAGGAGAGTGGACCAGAAACAGAGAAGGCTCGTGGACCATAGGTATTGAGCTTAGTGCGTGGAAAGCGAAAAGTCAGAGGATCGGAGGCAGAGCGGAGGGTACGTGAGGGAACATAGATCTCAAGTAGGCTTGACAGGTAATCGGGGGCTGCGTTATTGAGGCTTTTGTAGCACATGGTGTCTAGTTTGTACTGTATGCGCTTTGATACAGGGAGCCAGTGAAGTTGTGTCAGGAGAGGAGATATGTGGTCAGCTTTTTTCTTTTTGAGTACAAGGCGTACAGCATTGTTTTGAATGCGCTGTAGGATGTGAATGGTGGAGGCAGGAAGACCAGACAGGAGTGAATTGCAATAGTCAATGCGAGACATTATGAAGGAGAGAACGAGTTTTGCAGTTGTTTCGACAGAGAGATACTTCCTGATCAGGCTTATACGATGGAGATGATAGTAGCAAGATCTGGCAGTTTGAGAAACAAAGTTGTTCATGGACAGGGTAGAGTCAATGCAGACACCAAGGTTTTTAGCTGAATCAGAAATTGGGACTGATGTGTTACATAATGGGAGAGAAAGAGGAGGCAGCTGGGAAAGTTTCTGACGGGTGCCAATGAGGATAGCTTCTGTCTTGTCGTCATTAAGCTGACCCAAAATGACTTCTGTATATCTCATTTCCTTAGAGCCAAAAATGCACTTCATAATGCACCCAATTATCAATCCTATGAGAGTGTACATAAGACGCTACTGAACACAAGCAGGTGAATGGACCAGCAAGGCAGTAAATGATAGGAAGAACATATACAGATGAATGGACCAGCCAGGCAGTAAATGATAGGAAGAACACATGCAGGTGAATGGACCAGCAAGGCAGTAAATGATAGGAAGAACATATACAGATGAATGGACCAGCAAGGCAGTAAATGATAGGAAGAACACATACAGGTGAATGGACCAGCGAGGCAGTAAATGATAGGAAGAACACATGCAGGTGAATGGACCAGCCAGGCAGTAAATGATAGGAAGAACACATGCAGGTGAATGGACCAGCAAGGCAGTAAATGATAGGAAGAACACAAGCAGGTGAATGGACCAGCAAGGCAGTAAATGATAGGAAGAACACATACAGGTGAATGGACCAGCCAGGCAGTAAATGATAGGAAGAACACATACAGATGAATGGACCAGCAAGGCAGTCAATGATAGGAAGAACATATACAGGTGAATGGACCAGCGAGGCAGTAAATGATAGGAAGAACACATGCAGGTGAATGGACCAGCCAGGCAGTAAATCACTAAATGATAGGAAGAACACATGCAGGTGAATGGACCAGCAAGGCAGTAAATGATAGGAAGAAGACATGCAGGTGAATGGACCAGCAAGGCAGTAAATGATAGGAAGAACACATACAGGTGAATGGACCAGCAAGGCAGTCAATGATAGGAAGAAACACATGCAGGTGAATGGACCACGCAAGGCATGTGAAATAGTGAATAGGCGAATGATAGGGAACATATACAGGTGAATGGACCAGCAAGGCAGTAATATGATAGGAAGAAGACATGCAGGTGAATGGACCAGCAAGGCAGTAAATAAATGATAGGAAGAACACATACAGGTGAATGGACCAGCAAGGCAGTAAATCACTAAATGATAGAAGACACAATGCAGTGGAATGGAACACAAGGACAAGGCAGTAAATCACTAAATGATAGGAAGAACACATGCAGGTGAATGGACCAGCAAGGCAGTCAAATGTAGGAGAAATCAGGTGAATGGACCACAAGCGTACAATGATAGGAAGAACACATGCAGGTGAATGGACCAGCAAGGCAGTAAATGATAGGAAGAACACATGCAGGTGAATGGACCAGCAAGGCAGTAAATCACTAATGATAGGAAGAACACATGCAGGTGAATGGACCAGCAAGGCAGTAAATACTAATGATAGGAAGAACACATGCAGGTGAATGGACCAGCAAGGCAGTAAATGATAGGAAGAACACATGCAGGTGAATGGACCAGCAAGGCAGTAAATATAGGAAGAACAATGCAGGTGAATGGACCAGCAAGGCAGTAAATGATAGGAAGAAACATACAGGTGAATGGACCAGCAAGGCAGTAATTAAATGATAGGAAGAACACATACAGGTGAATGGACCAGCAGGCAGTAAATGATAGGAAGAACATATACAGGTGAATGGACCAGCCAGGCAGTAAATCACTAAATGATAGGAAGAAACATATACAGGTGAATGGACCAGCAAGGCAGTAAATGATAGGAAGAACACATGCAGGTGAATGGACCAGCAAGGCAGTAAATGATAGAAGAACAATCACAGGTGAATGGACCAGCAGGCAGTAAATGATAGGAAGAACATTACAGGTGAATGGACCAGCCAGGCAGTAAATGATAGGAAGAACATCAGGTGAATGGACCAGCAGGCAGTAAATGATAGGAAGAACACATGCAGGTGAATGGACCAGCCAGGCAGTAAATGATAGGAAGAACACATGCAAATGGACCAAGGTGAAATAAGTGAAGACAGAACTGTAATGGCACAGTAATGATAGGAAGAACACATGCAGGTGAATGGACCAGCAAGGCAGTAAATCACTAAACTGATAGGAAGAACACATGCAGGTGAATGGACCAGCAAGGCAGTAAATCACTAAATGATAGGAAGAAATGACTGAAAGCAAAGGACCAAGGTGAACAAAGACAGTGACAGAACAGAGGAAATCTTTTAACACAGAATTTCCAGGAGGTAGGGATACCATTTATACTGAAAGAGCCCCTGGCACCCACAGGGGTTATGAGCTTTAAAAAAACAAACCTTTAACAAATGTTTTAAATAACTAAGTAAAACTACTTCAGTACATCACATTTCCTTATAGCTGTTAAGACATGTACCCAATTACAAATCTTATCAAGATGAATACATGGCTTAACACAAAACATACAGTGAATGGACCAACAAGACATGTACCCAATTACAAATCTTATCAAGATGAATACATGGCTTAACACAAAACATAGTGATGGACCAACAAGACATGTACCCAATTACAAATCTTTTCAAGATGAATACATGGCTTAACACAAAACATACAGTGATGGACCAACAAGATATGTACCCAATTACAAATCTTATCAAGATGAATACATGGCTTAACACAAAACATACAGTGAATGAACCAACAAGACATGTAGTGTGTACCCAATTACAAATCTTATCAAGATGAATACATGGCTTAACACAAAACATACAGTGAATGGACCAACAAGACATGTACCCAATTACAAATCTTATCAAGATGAATACATGGCTTAACACAAAACATACAGTGAATGGACCAACAAGACATGTACCCAATTACAAATCTTATCAAGATGAATACATGGCTTAACACAAAACATACAGTGAATGGACCAACAAAAGATAACACAAAACATACAAGTGAATGGACCAACAAGAGATAACACAAAACATACAGTGAATGGACCAACAAAAGATAACACAAAACATACAAGTCAATGGACCAACAAGGCCAAAAATGAGAAAGAAAGAGATGACAGAAAGCAAAGAACAAAGCAGAAAAACAGTGAAGGAAAAGAGGACATTTCTAGCACAGATTTTCCAGAAGGTGGGGATACCATCTGTACTGAAAAGCCCTCGGCATCCCCACAGGGGAAAGCACAAAGGTCATCAAATGTGCTTGTCAGTGTTGAGTGGCTATAGAAACATAAAAATATCCAGCATGCACACCTGCTGAAGACAGAGTGCACAGTGTGTAGAAATGTAACCACTTTATAGAAACATGAAAATATCCAGCATACACACCTGCTGAAGACAGAGTGCACAGTGTGTGCAAATGTTACCACTTTATAGAAACATGAAAATATCCAGCATGCACACCTGCTGAAGACAGAGTGCGCAGTGTGTAGAAATGTAACCCCTGCATAGAAACATGAAAATATCCAGCATGCACACCTGCTGAAGACAGAGTGCACAGGGTGTAGAAATGTAATCCCTGCACAGTGAGGGCCAGCAGTCTGCACGCAAGGTCTAAGGAAACGTTCACAACTGGGAAAAATCTTCACACACAATCGGGGTTGGTTCCATTCCACATCCCAATAAATGTCAAGGTCATTACAGAACACCCCAGCCCCACTACCTCACCTCTCCTTTCTCCCACCCCATCCCCCACCCCTAAGCACTCCGTTATCTTTAGACAAAAATCAAGTGTGCTTTATCTTCCATGTCCCACTGTATGTCAAGGTCATCACAGGCCATCTTGGATCGTTCACAGCACAGCTGCAACAGTCCCACCACCTTCTCCCCCTTCTGACGCAGCTGAATAGGGAACCAACCAAGGGACACCATGCCCACCACTTGCAGGACAAAGGCCACAACACTCACCGTCATCCCCACCAAGATGATTATGTACAGCCGGACTCTCACTATGACATCATCGATATTGATGTACATCAACCTGAAGACATATCAATAGCAAATGTTACTGCTGCTTCTGCCTCTGGCTTATTTTCAACAAGAACAATTACACATGACTATATACACAAAGTGTTTGTACAGATTATCACTACTTTTCTTCTTTTATTCTGATGTGTCCATACAGGCAGATGAAGCGTATGTTACATTCAGTAGTCCTACCCTCACTGCCTTGTAAATTGACAATTGTTCAGGTAGGACAGTCACAGGTACTCTCCATGATTCACTAGTCCTACCCTGTGTTGTAAACTGTAGACAAATGTTGAAAGTCCCAACTGACATGGATGGTATTATCTGTCACATGGATGATATTCTTATACATGCTGCAGACCAAAACACCCATTATCGGCTTGTTAGAGTTCTTCAGCATCTACACAATGCAGGACTTGCTCTAAATGAAAAATATGAGTTTTTGAAATACTCTGTGAAATATCATCGATGACCAAGGTGTTGATCCCAATTCTGACAAGGTAAAGGCCATCAAGAAATTCCCTGTGCCAGCCAACATCACAGAACTACAGAGATTCATGGGGATGCTGAATCAACTTGTCAAATACATTCCCATAACTTGATGCTGAATCAACTTGTCAAATACATTCCCATAACTTGATGCTGAATCAACTTGTCAAATACATTCCCATAACTTGATGCTGAATCAACTTGTCAAATACATTCCATAACTTGATGCTGAATCAACTTGTCAAATACATTCCCATAACTTGATGCTGAATCAACTTGTCAAATACATTACCATAACTTGATGCTGAATCAACTTGTCAAATACATTCCATAACTTTATGCTGAATCAACTTGTCAAATACATTCCCATAACTTGATGCTGAATCAACTTGTCAAATACACTCCCATAACTTTATGCTGAATCAACTTGTCAAATACATTCCCATAACTTGATGCTGAATCAACTTGTCAAATACATTCCCATAACTTGATGCTGAATCAACTTGTCAAATACACTCCCATAACTTGATGCTGAATCAACTTGTCAAATACATTCCCATAACTTGATGCTGAATCAACTTGTCAAATACATTCCCATAACTTGATGCTGAATCAACTTGTCAAATACATTCCCATAACTTGATGCTGAATCAACTTGTCAAATACACTCCCATAACTTGATGCTGAATCAACTTGTCAAGTACAATTATACATTCCCATAACTTGCAAATGTCAACACACCTTTGTGTCAACTCTTTGAAAGGACAATGCCTGGGTATGGGATCATCCTCAACAATCTACCTTCCAGAAAGTGAAAAAACTGCTCACATCCCACCTGTCCTTGTCCATTATGACCCTCAAAGTCAAAGGTCAACAATTACTGCAGCTGATGCCTTACACAATGGCATCGGAGCAGTTTTGCTGCAAATTTAGGATAATGGATCCCGAAGGCCAGTGTTTTACATCTCACGCTCTCTCAGTAACACAGAAAAGAACTATGCTGTAACACCAATGAACTTCACACAATACTGCCTTGCTTAAACTCTTTCGTTACTGATTCCCGCTTTAGCGGACAGTACTTTCTTACTGTAAGAACTGAATTTGTTCATACGCTGTCTTTCGTTTCCTGGGTTTCCTGAGAGTAAAACTGTGAAAAGAGGGTACTTATGTTACTGTTTCTCTACTCAATGTGGATAATTAACAAACACGGCATGTGTGTGTGTGTGTGTGTGTGTGTGTGTGTGTGTGTGTGTGTGTGTGTGTGTGTGTGTGTGTGTGTGTGTGTGTGTGTGTGGTGTGTGTGTGTGTGTGTGTGTGTGTGTGTGTGTGTGTGTGTGTGTGTTTTGTGTGTGTGTGTGTGTGTGTGTGTGTGTGTGTGTGTGGTGGCGCGCGCTATGTGTGAGTGTGTGTGTGTGTGAACAGGCGCACTTCTCTCTCTCTTGCTTGTTCTCAATCAACAGCGACTTTCCCAAGGAGGTGGGAGACGATTGGTGTATGGAGAGGGGTAGTCTTGGAGACTGGACCAAGTTATAATGACATTGACAACCACAGTAGGAAGCAGCTGTAGTAGGTCTGACAAACAGGAAACGGTACCTAAACAACAGCCTCACTGCTGTCCCATGGGAACGGAGGAAAATGTTTATTTTTTCATAATAAACATGCCTGGGTGTCTTAACTGACCACGCGGAGTAGAACAGGGAAACCCGCCGAAGGCAATCAGATCCAGGAATGTAGAGTATAAACACAAGGGTCATGTCCCGTTCACGGCATAGCCGTTACCGCGAGGAAAACGGGAAGCTGGTAGGAAGGAAAGACGCACTGCCTCCCGCTAAACTCACCGCCAGTAATGAAGGGTAGAGGATAGTTTTAGATTTTCAGTACTCAAAAGAGTTAATACGCTTCACGCTTCAACTCATGTGACACAAACTGAAAGTAATTCATGTTGAAGGCAAGACGCAGATCACAACTGATGACCTGTCCAGAGCTCCTGTTGGTAGTTTAAAATCTGCTGACATAGACCTTGTCCATGAAACAGGCACAAAAAGCTGAAGAATGGTAAATCAAGTTCACTAGTACTTCACAAAGAGCTGGCAGTCTACAGGCCAGAAAATCCAATACTCAAGCAGTATTGGCTCAACCGGGAACATCGAACCATCATCAACTACCTTCTCCTGTTTGAAGATCATCTTGTCATCCCTAGATGTATGAAGACGGATATCTTCAACTGTCCTCATGAAGGACATCTTAAGATCACCAAATGCTGCACACTGGCACGTTTGTCTGTTTGGTGGCCTTGTATCTCATCAGACATTGAAGAAATGGTGAACAAGTGCCATTCATCAGCAGGAGCAGAAAGAACCACTCCTACCTTCATCTTTCCCTGACGGTCCATGGTCACAGCTAGGAATGGACATTCTTGAACTGTATGGAAAAACAACCTGCTCATCGTGGATTATCACTCCCGATGGATTGAAGTGAAACTTCTCAACCATTTCACCAGTGCAGCTGTGATACATCAAGTGAAAAGTGTCTCTGCTGCGCAAAGAATACCTGACACTGTCATTTCCGACAATGGTCCCCAACTTGGAAGCCAGGAATTTGCAAAATTCACAACAGTAACCCAGTCATCAAAACATCCACAAGGCAATGGTGAAGCAGAACAGGCAGTCAAAACCATCACACAGTTACTGAAAAAGAACAAAGACCTGTACATGGTACTGCTTATGTACAGGGCAACCCCTCTACAAAATGGTTCATCCCCAGTAGAACTTCTCATGGGCTGAAAACTCCAGACTAAAGTCCCAGGTTTTTGCCAAACCCTCTAACCCAATACTCCTGACTACAATGCTATCGCTAACATTAGTAACAAAGACGCCACCAACAACTGAACAAGGAAAAACAATGCTTCAACTACAATCAACGTCATGCTGCAAGAGATGTCCCAAGTCTCAAAGCAAGTGATTCTGTTCGGATTAGAGACAGGCAGCATCCTGGTGAGGTCATTTCAACAACCAACTGTCATCAAAACACCTCAAGGAATCATCAGGCGCAACCGAGCTACAATCATCAGCACTCATCAGCAAGAAATAACACAATAGTTATTACACTAACCACACATGGACAGTTTCAGAGTCAAACAAAACTGACACTTGTTGTGGCAATTATGCTGATGACACCGTCTTCACCAGTCAATTCAGCAACAGCAGGAACCAGTGGTCAGCCTCAACCTAACACCTGATCCAGTCCTACTTACCTCTTTCTACCACTCCTTCAGGCGATGGACAGCAGTTCTCCAGATTTGGACGTTGAATTGTGAAGCCTACCAATCTCAATCTGTTAAGAATGAACAGAATAGTTTTCAGTGTTTTGCAATACTTTCATCAAGAAGTTAACAGTGGTTTAGATCTATGATGACAATCACGACTTGCTTTATTCAAGAGAATTGGACATTCACGAACTGTGAAAGTGAGCAGGACACACGTAAACATTTAATTAAAAAAATGCTGACTTTGTTTATGAAAAAAAATCTGATGAATAGTTCAAATGAACTCGAAAGGGAGTTGTAGTATCTGACGATCGAGTTACGTTTGTACTAAGATGCAGACGATGCAAGGGATATTACTCTGACTGATAGCCTCGTTCTGACGACTTCTGAGTTTAAGTTAACTGGTGTACAAGTTGTTGGAAACTAACGGAGGACTCAACGCTTTGTCTCCACAGAAGTTACTTCAAGCATTGTCACGCTTACAGTCAAGACTACGAAACAGTACAACAAGCACACAAACACATTCACACACACAGTGGCAATAAATATATAATATGACATATTACTTAGTCACGTGATATTACGGTATTACCACTACTGGCACTAGTCACTAGATCTACCCATTATCAGATTATGATTATCAACTACAACAACAATAAAACATATAAAAACAATGTAGGCCACACACACATTACCACCACCATCAACAACAAAGCTGCAATAACAGTGCAGGCCAATCACACACACCCACACGGACACACACACACACACTAATTTCGGACATGTCATACCACTTTCACCATTTTGGCATTTATGATTAGCTCCAATTATTTTCGTATTCTATTGTACAACATTACCATTAAGTTTAACAACAACAAAAATACTACCAACAGCAACAATAAAATAGCAACAACAACGCAGGCTAACAATACCCATACAACCGTAGAAGAACTGATAATTCCTAACCTTACAAAAAGTTCAACACTGTGACTTGTGTGAGCACACAACTGTACACACTATGACACGCGAAAGTGGCAGAGAATCACTCAATCAGACGCCATGCTTTGCAGAATGAAACTCACAAAAGCGTACATCTCACACCCAACAAACACCTGTCTACACCTGCTCTCGAATTAGTCACACTCAGAGTAAAAAACAAGCTTCATTTACCTCTAAAATACAGCAATACAACTGGTCATGCTGCGCATACGGAATTCGCTCCGAGCGCGGAGACGTCGTCTTCAAAATCTGAAACTGAAAGACCTGTAGTGGGGAAGACATCTAAAACCAAGCCAACACCTGATTGGTTGATATCATCAATATTTAATCAACCAATCATCTGCCAATGGAGACTTTCGTGCATATGGATCGTCTGCTAGTAATAGTAGTATTCCTTTTAACGACAGCAAAATAATGCACATCAATAATGGCCATGTATGATTCAGTTCAGCCCGATTCATGCCGCCACTTTCTCACACACAAACACACAACAGATCAGAGACAAAAAATATCAACGACTAGACATCAACCAATCAGCAACCAGCCCGGTTTCAGCTGCAGTCGCGCGCAAGAAAAGTTTTGAACTTTGTTAACTCAGCACAACACGCACACACACACACACACATACACCCTTCTTAAAAAGCCTTCTTTGGATCCTGACTCCCTGAGAAACTACAGACCCATCTCTAACCTATCTTTCATTTCTAAAATCTTAGAGAAAATTGTTCTGAAACAGCTTCTTACCTATTTGGATGAAAATAATCTGCTCTGTGCTTCACAGTCTGCCTACCGCCCACATCACAGCACGGAAACTGTTCTACTCAAAATTACCAATGATCTTCTTCTGTCCCTTGACTCTGGAAATGTTTCTGTGCTGACCCTATTAGACCTGTCAGCTGCGTTTGACACTGTTGATCATAACATTCTTCTTAATAGACTCTCCTCTCTGTATGGTATTTCAGGCACCGCTCTTTCTTGGTTTCAGTCGTATCTCACGAACAGGACACAATCAGTCCTTGTCATCAATCATTCCTCCCCACCCACTGATCTCCTTTTCGGTGTTCCACAAGGTTCCGTTCTGGGACCTGTGCTCTTTGCTCTTTACACAAAGCCACTCTCCGATTTGATAAAATCACATTCCATTGAGCATCAATCCTTTGCAGATGACATCCAACTTGAAATTGATTCTCCTCCTTCTGATATCTACTCTGCTATCCCAGTCTTAGAAGACTGTATCTCAGATATCAAGACCTGGATGCTAGAAAATAAATTAAAGTTAAATGATGACAAAACTGAAGCTCTCTTTTTGTCCTCTCCTTTCAAAACCTCCCCATCTCCCAAACCTACTACCATTACCATTGATCAGACTGAAATTCCTTTCTCCTCCTCAGCTAGGAATCTTGGTTTCTACTTCACTGACAACATGAGTGTTGAACTTCATGTAAACAACACCTGTCGCACTGCTTACATCAATCTCCGCCAAATCAGTTCCTTGCGTCATCTTCTTTCTGTTGATGCTACAAAAACTCTGGTTTCTGCTTTCATTCTCTCAAGACTGGATTATTGCAATTCACTTCTTTCTGGATGTTCAAAAGATCAAATAGATAAACTACAGAAAGTGCAAAATTCTGCAGCTCGGCTTGTTTTTAAATCCCGTAAGCGAGATCATGTCTCTCCTCTGCTAAAACGCCTCCACTGGCTTCCTGTACAAGCTCGTATCGAATTCAAACTTGCGATTCTCTGTCATTCATTTTTCTCTGGAACATCCCCTTGTTACATTTCTGATCTCCTATCCGTCTACTCACCTTCCAGAAATCTTCGCTCCTCTTCTGACTTAAGACTACTGTGCATTCCCAGAGTAAGAACTAAAACCTTCGGTCACTGCACCTTTTCATATTCAGCACCAACTTTTTGGAATTCTCTGCCCCGTGAAATTCGCTACATTGAATCTATTACTTCTTTCAAGACTGCCCTCAAAACTTTCCAATTTAAATCCTATTTTCCCGACTAGGTAGTAACTGTGTGGACACTCTTTGTTCTCGTGCGCACGCGCGCGCGTGTGTGTGTGTGTGTGTGTTTGTGTGGGTCCGTGTGTGTGTGTGTGTGTGTGTGTGTGTGTGCGTGTCTGTGTGTGTGTGTGTGTGTGTGTGTGTGTGTGTGTGTGTGTGTGTGTGTGTGTGTGTGTGTGTGTGCCTGCGTGTCTGTGTGTGTGTGATGTTATTGGTGTGCAGCGTCACGAGCTCCGGCCCCGTACTGGAGGTTTGCGCTTATAAATGTTCATTATTATTATTATTATTATAATACACACACACCACGTTCAGTGGAGCCCGAGTGAGAAGCCTGTTTCTCTCTCTCTCTCTCTCTCTCTGTGAGTGTGACTGTGTGTGAGTCTGTGACTCTGAGTGTGTGTGCGCGTGTATGTGTGCGTGACTGTCCAGCGTGTGTACGTGTGTGACTATGTCATTGAGTGTGTATATATGACTGTCAGTGTGTGTACATAACTGTGTGAGTGTGCATATGTACGTGTGTCAGTGTGTATGTGTACCCATTGCCAGTTGAAAAACCTAGTTGACTCCACCCGCTATATAACATGGTACCCGTCTTGTACCTAGTGTGTAAAACTATTTGGACCAGGACAACAAGACGGCGACAACGAAGGACCAACAACAACAACAACGTAACATGTACCCGTCTTGTGCCTGGTGTATAAAATTATTTGTGACCAGGACAACAAGACAACGACAACGAAGGACAAACAACAACAACAGGAACAACAAGAAAATGGTACACGTCTGCGCCTAGTGTGTAAAACTATTTGTGGCCAGGATGAGGACAAGACAACGACAACGAAGAACGAATAACAACAACTATAACAACAACAACAACACAGCATGGTATTATGTCTTGCGCCTAGTGTGTAAAATTCTGTTTGTGGCCAGGATGAGGAGAACAAGACGGCGACAACGAAGATGAAATGGATAAACGGAATGAGAAAGACAACAACAAGAAAGAAAAAAGAAAAGAGTTTGTACAACACTGTCCTCGTGTTTTACCCAGCGTTTGTACAACACTGTCCTCGTGTTTTACCCAGCGTTTGTACAACACTGTCCTGTGTTTTACCCAGCGTTTGTACAACACTGTCCTGTGTTTTACCCAGCGTTTGTACAACACTGTCCTCGTGTTTTACCCAGCGTTTGTACAACACTGTCCTCGTGTTTTACCCAGCGTTTGTACAACACTGTCCTGTGTTTTACCCACAGTTTGTACAACACTGTCCTGTGTTTTACCCAGAGTTTGTACAACACTGTCCTGTGTTTTACCCAGAGTTTGTACAACACTGTCCTGTGTTTTACCCAGAGTTTGTACAACACTGTCCTGTGTTTTACCCAGCGTTTGTACAACACTGTCCTGTGTTTTACCCACAGTTTGTACAACACTGTCCTGTGTTTTACCCACAGTTTGTACAACACTGTCCTGTGTTTTACCCACAGTTTGTACAACACTGTCCTGTGTTTTACCCACAGTTTGTACAACACTGTCCTGTGTTTTACCCACAGTTTGTACAACACTGTCCTGTGTTTTACCCACAGTTTGTACAACACTGTCCTGTGTTTTACCCACAGTTTGTACAACACTGTCCTGTGTTTTACCCACAGTTTGTACAACACTGTCCTGTGTTTTACCCACAGTTTGTACAACACTGTCCTGTGTTTTACCCACAGTTTGTACAACACTGTCCTGTGTTTTACCCACAGTTTGTACAACACTGTCCTGTGTTTTACCCACAGTTTGTACAACACTGTCCTGTGTTTTACCCACAGTTTGTACAACACTGTCCTGTGTTTTACCCACAGTTTGTACAACACTGTCCTGTGTTTTACCCACAGTTTGTACAACACTGTCCTGTGTTTTACCCACAGTTTGTACAACACTGTCCTGTGTTTTACCCACAGTTTGTACAACACTGTCCTGTGTTTTACCCACAGTTTGTACAACACTGTCCTGTGTTTTACCCACAGTTTGTACAACACTGTCCTGTGTTTTACCCACAGTTTGTACAACACTGTCCTGTGTTTTACCCACAGTTTGTACAACACTGTCCTGTGTTTTACCCACAGTTTGTACAACACTGTCCTGTGTTTTACCCACAGTTTGTACAACACTGTCCTGTGTTTTACCCACAGTTTGTACAACACTGTCCTCGTGTTTTACCCAGACTTTGTACAACACTGTCCTCGTGTTTTACCCACAGTTTGTACAACACTGTCCTGTGTTTTACCCACAGTTTGTACAACACTGTCCTGTGTTTTACCCACAGTTTGTACAACACTGTCCTGTGTTTTACCCACAGTTTGTACAACACTGTCCTGTGTTTTACCCACAGTTTGTACAACACTGTCCTGTGTTTTACCCAGCGTTTGTACAACACTGTCCTCGTGTTTTACCCACAGTTTGTACAACACTGTCCTGTGTTTTACCCACAGTTTGTACAACACTGTCCTCGTGTTTTACCCACAGTTTGTACAACACTGTCCTGTGTTTTACCCACAGTTTGTACAACACTGTCCTGTGTTTTACCCACAGTTTGTACAACACTGTCCTCGTGTTTTACCCACAGTTTGTACAACACTGTCCTCGTGTTTTACCCACAGTTTGTACAACACTGTCCTCGTGTTTTACCCACAGTTTGTACAACACTGTCCTGTGTTTTACCCACAGTTTGTACAACACTGTCCTGTGTTTTACCCAGAGTTTGTACAACACTGTCCTGTGTTTTACCCACAGTTTGTACAACACTGTCCTGTGTTTTACCTACAGTTTGTACAACACTCTCCTGTGTTTTACCCACAGTTTGTACAACACTGTCCTGTGTTTTACCCACAGTTTGTACAACACTGTCCTGTGTTTTACCCACAGTTTGTACAACACTGTCCTGTGTTTTACCCACAGTTTGTACAACACTGTCCTGTGTTTTACCCACAGTTTGTACAACACTGTCCTGTGTTTTACCCACAGTTTGTACAACACTGTCCTGTGTTTTACCCACAGTTTGTACAACACTGTCCTCGTGTTTTACCCACAGTTTGTACAACACTGTCCTGTGTTTTACCCACAGTTTGTACAACACTGTCCTGTGTTTTACCCACAGTTTGTACAACACTGTCCTGTGTTTTATACCCACAGTTTGTACAACACATGTCCATCGTTGTTTTTACCCACAGTTTGTACAACACTGTCCTGTGTTTTACCCACAGTTTGTACAACACTGTCCTGTGTTTTACCCGCACAGTTTGTTACAACACACTGTCCTGTGTTTTACCCACAGTTTGTACAACACTGTCCTGTGTTTTACACCAACATGTTTGTACAACACTGTCCTGTGTTTTACCCACAGTTTGTACAACACTGTCCTGTGTTTTACCCACAGTTTGTACAAACACTGTCCTGTGTTTTTACCCACAGTTTGTACAACACTGTCCTGTGTTTTACCCACAGTTTGTACAACACTGTCCTGTGTTTTACCCACAGTTTGTACAACACTGTCCTGTGTTTTACCCACAGTTTGTACAACACTGTCCTGTGTTTTACCCACAGTTTGTACAACACTGTCCTGTGTTTTACCCACAGTTTGTACAACACTGTCCTGTGTTTTACCCACAGTTTGTACAACACTGTCCTGTGTTTTACCCACAGTTTGTACAACACTGTCCTGTGTTTTACCCACAGTTTGTACAACACTGTCCTGTGTTTTTACCCACAGTTTGTTAACACTGTCCCTGTGTGTTTTACCCACAGTTTGTACAACACTGTCCTGTGTTTTACCCACAGTTTTGTACAACACTGTCCTGTGTTTTACACACACATGTTTGTACAACACTGTCCTGTGTTTTTACCCACAGTTTGTACAACACTGTCCTGTGTGTTTTACCCACAGTTTGTACAACACTGTCCTGTGTTTTACCCACAGTTTGTACAACACTGTCCTGTGTTTTACCCACAGTTTGTACAACACTGTCCTGTGTTTTACCCACAGTTTGTACAACACTGTCCTGTGTTTTACCCACAGTTTGTACAACACTGTCCTGTGTTTTACCCACAGTTTGTACAACACTGTCCTGTGTTTTACCCACAGTTTGTACAACACTGTCCTGTGTTTTACCCACAGTTTGTACAACACTGTCCTGTGTTTTACCCACAGTTTGTACAACACTGTCCTGTGTTTTACCCACAGTTTGTACAACACTGTCCTGTGTTTTACCCACAGTTTGTACAACACTGTCCTGTGTTTTACCCACAGTTTGTACAACACTGTCCTGTGTTTTACCCACAGTTTGTACAACACTGTCCTGTGTTTTACCCACAGTTTGTACAACACTGTCCTGGTTTTTACCCACATTGTACACACTGTCCTGTGTTTTACCCACAGTTACAACACTGTCCTGTGTTTTACCCACAGTTTGTACAACACTGTCCTGTGTTTTACCCACAGTTTGTACAACACTGTCCTTGTTTTACCACGTTTTACAACACTGTCCTGTTTTACCAGTTGTACAACACTGTTCCTGTGTTTTAACCCATCAGTTTGTAACCCAACTGTCCTGTGTTATTACACAGTTTTACAACACTGTCCTGTGTTTTACCCACAGTTTGTACAACACTGTTTACCTGTTGTAATGCTTGTACCCACATTTGTACAACACTGTCCTGTGTTTACCCACAGTTTGTACAACACTGTCCTGTGTTTTACCCAAGTTTGTACAACACTGTCCTGTGTTTTACCCACAGTTTGTACAACACTGTCCTGTGTTTTACCCAAGTTTGTACAACACTGTCCTGTGTTTTACCCACGTTTGTACAACACTGTCCTGTGTTTTACCCACAGTTTGTACAACACTGTCCTGTGTTCATTTTACCCTACACAGTTTGTACAACACTGTCCTGTGTTTTACCCACAGTTTGTACAACACTGTCCTGTGTTTTACCCACAGTTTGTACAACACTGTCCTGTGTTTTACCCACAGTTTGTACAACACTGTCCTGTGTTTTACCCACAGTTTGTACAACACTGTCCTGTGTTTTACCCACAGTTTGTACAACACTGCTCCTGTTGTTTTACCCACGTTTGTACACACTGTCCTGTGTTTTACCCATTGACAATTTGTTTTACACACACTGTCCTGTGTTTTACCCACAGTTTGTACAACACTGTCCTGTGTTTTACCCACAGTTTGTTCAACACTGTCCTGTGTTTTACCCACAGTTTGTACAACACTGTCCTGTGTTTTACCCACAGTTTGTACAACACTGTCCTGTGTTTTACCTACAGTTTGTACAACACTGTCCTGTTTTTACCTACAGTTTGTACAACACTGTCCTGTGTTTTAACCACATTTGTACAACACTGTCCTGTGTTTTACCCACATTTTTGTACAACACTGTCCTGTGTTTTACCCACAGTTTGTACAACACTGTCCTGTGTTTTACCCACAGTTTGTACAACACTGTCCTGTGTTTTACCCATAGTTTGTACAACACTGTCCTGTGTTTTAACCAGAGTTTGTACAACACTGTCCTGTGTTTTACCCACAGTTTGTACAACACTGTCCTGTGTTTTACCCACAGTTTGTACAACACTGTCCTGTGTTTTACCCATGTTTTACACTGAGTTTGTACAACACTATCCTCGCGTTTTACCCACAGTTTGACGGCTGGGATTGAAATCGAGATATCAGATCTTGAGTCGAGAGCTGTATCAAAATTAAAGACAGCTAGGAAGCACAACTGGCATGATTGTGAGGGAAGAAGGTAGGCCTCTCTCTTGTGTGTTAGCAGGTCAGGGTATTGATCCTATTGCTCTAACTGACGGTGCTGTGACTGCTTACACACTGCATCTTTAAGTTGAATGTGCACTGTTAGATTATTATTACACTGTGCGGTGTGTGTGTGTGTGTGTGTATGTATGTGTGTGTGTGTGTGTGTGTGTGTGTGCGCGCGCGCGCGTGTGTGTATGTGTGTGTGTGCGTGTTTGTGTGTGTGTTTGTGTGTGTGTGATTGTTTAAAGTGTTATCAATGTAGATTTAAACTTGAACGTTATGAGTTTCAGTTGACATTATCAAAATTAATATTTAGCATTGAGCCTCAACATGCAAGAACGATTTCCTCTGTTGTTATGATTATGGGCAGATTTGGGTGGAGTGCATATGGAATTGTCCCAGTGCCATGAATCCCTCTTGAAAAAACTCCAAACTCCAACTACCTGATGCATGGCAAGGTAAAGGTGGAGATTTTTCCAATTTTCCGAATCAGCATGTGTGCAGACCTGCAAACGCCTAAACCCCCTGTGTGTGCATACGCGGGCAGAACATCAAACACAGTGTGAATCACGTCAGTGTCTGGTTGCTTATGGAAACACGAAAAACATCCAGCATGCACACCCACCAAAGATGGAGTGTGCAGACTGTGCAGCAAACACACTGTTTACACAGTGTGGGAAAAACAACATCATACAAACGTTTTAGAAAATCAAAATGCTTTAAACATTGTAGTATAATGATAATTTGATAAAAAAAAAAAAGTTTAGACTAATTAACTTTTGCTTTTGATCTAAAACTTTTTTTAAAACTGCTTTTATATAGCACATTGCGTAAAACTTTTCTAGTTGGGCTTGGTAAACAGTATTTATTCTTTTAATGACGATGATGAATATTATTATTATAACTCATGATACGGAATACAGTTGACTCGTATATCATATTACCAAATAATTATTGTTATCATTAATATTATTGGTGTATTTTTAACATCAACTGTAGTTAATTTCCGTTTTATAAACTTGAAAATATGTGCATTGAAAGGGAGTGACTGTTCGTTCATATATGGTCAAGGCTGGTTAACCGCCGAGCAAAACATAACGCATTAGATAAAACAAAGTGATTTTTAAAATTTATTTTATTAGCCTACTATTTTTGGAGCCAACTGATTTTTGTACACTCAGCAGTTGGGCCTCTGAAATGAAAGAATACTCTGGTTGCTCATGGACTGAAACCATGAGTTATGGAACCTGATGTATTAATCGCTGAAAGAGCGAGTGATGAAAGTGCCGACCTACCGATTATATTTATAATGCGATTATTGACTCAGCGCGACTTGTACTTCACTGATTAAAACGGCACTGGTGAGTACACAACGATTTTAGTTAACTGTTTCATCCTTTCCGTTTTGTCACATATATTTCAAGTCGCCGGTGGATCGGTCATTATGTAGGTGACACGGTTACCGTAAACAAATCGCCCAAAGCATTGAAAATAACCGCTGTTTTTTTGTGTACATTCTGCGTCTTCTGGTGTTTTGCATGTTCGATTGGTGCTTTTGTTGTTGTTGTTGTTGTCACGTTCGTTTTTCTGATAGGCCCCTAGTAGAAACTATAACAAGCATAATCTTCTCAAACAGAAATGAGTAATATTAATATTGAAAAGGTTGGGGACTTCAGTTCATCTTGATCATGCCGGGTTGCAAAAATCAATGTCGTCTGCTGCAACAGAGCAGCCTCCGGCACCCAATGCTCCAATTCTACACGGAGACAAACAGCTTGGTACAGCCCTGCAGGATTTGTTATTAATCCACTCCTTTGCTGTTAAAGCTTTTGCCGTTAATTAAAATGTATGCTAAGAAAATTTCCAGAAAAACTGACAAATTACACAGATGATAAAGATAATGATGATAATAATAATGATAACAACAACAACAATAATGATAATAATAGTGATAATAAGAATATTGATAATAACTATTATAATATATAATAATAATTCCATATATATACTACAAACAATGTCAGAGAATGCTTGTTGCACTTCATAAACAGCATAAACATTACGATGTATGATGTTAAGTCATTTATGCAGTACAAACACAGATACATACACCAATACATCAGTTCAACATAAACATCAATAGATCAATACAGTGTAAACATAGTTTGTCAAAAATCCACATAGATTTTTCAGTTTATCAATGATGATCACACACATGAAAAATAACATTTTTACATATTATAAGTAATATAACTATTATAAGCATGCACACACTCACACATGCTGTGCATGTACACACACACACACACACACGCACACGCACATACACACACACAAATGCATACACACACATGTGTGCGCGCGCACACACACACACATACACACATGCACACGCACACACACACATGCACATATACATACACACACACACACACACACACACACACACACACACACACACACACACACACACACACACACACACACACACACACACACACACACATATATATGTGTGTGTGTGTGTGTATATACAAAAATACCTCCAAAATTCATTAATCATATATATATATATGATTAATGAATTTTGGAGGTATTTTTGTATGAGATGTGTTTTGAGGTGTTTTTGAAAGTATGCAGTCTACTGCTTTGTCTTAACCCTTTGACTTCTGCACCTGTCCACCAGTATTCAGCATCGTCAACCATGCTAGCAAAGCAACCTTTTTGACTCCCTCACCCTTTCCACCAGCTACCAGCAGGAAGCTGGTGGATAGGGTAAGGGAGTCAAAGGGTTTAATTTTTTCAGTTGGTTGATAGGGTGAGGGAGTCAAAGGGTTTAGTTTTTGCTGTTGGTGGATAGGATGAGGGAGTCAAAGGGTTTGGTTTTTGCAGTTGGTGGATAGGGTAAGGGAGTCAAAGGGTTTAGTTTTTGCAGTTGGTGGATAGGGTGAGGGAGTCAAAGGGTTAAGTTTTTGCAGTTGGTGGATAGGATGAGGGAGTCAAAGGGTTAAGTTTTTGCAGTTGGTGGATAGGGTGTAGGAGTCAAAGGGTTAAAGACAATAGGAGGGCGTCCCATGTTGTTGAGCCAAAAACAGAGAAAAATCTGTTTCTACAGGTTGTTAATGTTAGCAAGAATTGAGGTATGGTCAAGGGAAGAGCTCCTTGAAACCTGAGAGCTTTGGAAGGTTCATAGGGTGGGAGCATTCTGATGTATCCATTGTGGTATTCAAGCTCAGGCATTGAAAGCAGTATGTAGCAGTTTTGTATTCAGTTCTTAGGAGGAGTTCTGAGATATGTTGGTGTGGTATTCAAACTCAGATATTGAAAGCAGCATGTAGTGCTCAATTTTGTATTCAGTTCTGGCTTTGACTGGAAGCCAATGTAGTTTTTGCAAGAGGGCATTTGCGTTACACTGTTTCAGTGTTTGTTCTCCCATATGACAAGTCAAGCTGGACTGTTCAAATTGGAGTTTGAGTTTGGATAGTTCATCAACAGAAAGTCCAGTTAAGAGAGAGAGTTACAGTAGTCTAGTCTGAATAGAATGAAAGGCACACACAGCTTGTTTGTTGCACCAGCAGAAAGAAATGGACAGGTTTTGCTTACTCTACCTAGCTGGAGATATACCTTATAAGCTTTTGCTCAGGTAGTGAACACGAGCACTGTGGATGGCGATTCATTAAGATAAACCCCAAGGTAGATCAAAGCCTATATATAATATATATATATATATATTTTTTCTTTTGTTCACTCATGACTTACATTAGTGTGCAGAACTATAAAAGGCATGTTCATTATCATTTCAACTTTTTTCTCAGATACCAGTGTCCACCCTGTGTGGTATCTTTCTTCTTTTTGTGTGTGTAATTTATGTTGTTCTGTCACTATCTACATTTATAAGGTTTCATTCTTACATCACCAATCGTCTGCAAGTAGTTTCTGTCAATGGTCTTTCTTCTAATCCTTCCTGTCTGACTTACGGAGTGCCACAAGGATCTGTTCTGGGCCCCCTACTTTTCATTCTCTACACCTACCCTGTCTCCTCTATTGTCCAAGAACACCTGCTTCAGCATCATTCTTTCTCGGATGACAATCAGCTGTATGTCTCTGGGCCTCTCCCTGACCTTCCCATCATGATCCAGAAAACCCAATCTTGTGTAGCTGACCTGAAGGATTGGATGACTGATAACAAACTGAAATTAAATGAAGAGAAATCCGAATTGATCTTGATCACCCCACCCAAACTCCAAAATCACCCCTCTCTTCCAACCTCTGTCACACTTGTTGACTCATCTATCCCTCTCTCCCATTTTGCCCGTAACCTTGGTGTAACTCTTGATCAAACCCTGTCCTTCCACCAGCATGTGAGCAACGTCTGTCGGACTTGTTTTCTTGAACTCCGCCGAATTGCTTCTATCCGCCACCTCCTCTCAGAAGACACGACAAAGGCTCTTGTCTGTGCATTTGTTCTATCCCGTCTCGATTACTGTAATGCTCTTTTTTCTGGTTCCCCCTCTCATCTCATTAACAAACTTCAGAAAGTTCAAAATCATGCTGCCCGTCTCATCTTCCGCTCTTCAAAATTTAACCATGTTACGCCATTGCTCTGTTCTCTCCACTGGCTCCCTGTTCAGCAAAGAATATCCTACAAGATTGCCTGCCTCTGCTTCAAATCTATTGAGTCTTCCTGTCCTGAGTATCTCACCCATCTGTTACATCTCTACACGCCATCTCGAGCTTTGCGGTCCTCATCTGATACCCGTCTCTATAGTATCCCCATAGTCCGCACTAAAAGGTTTGGGCAGCGTTCTTTTTCCTATCAAGCTCCAACCATCTGGAATCAGTTACCTCGCTCTCTTAGATACTCACCCTCTCTGTCCACATTCAAACGCTCCCTCAAAACTCACCTGTTTCCCAAAACTGGTAATCTCTGCCCCCTTCCCCCCATGTAATGTAATGGTGACATTATAGTGTCTTAGTGTCAATGTGTCATTGTATTTGCATGTCATGCTGTGTGTGTGTTTGTGTGTGTGTGTGTGTGTTTGTGTGTGCGTGGGTGCTTCTGTGGGCGTGTGTGTGTGTGCTTGTGATTCTGGTTATATGTTTTGCCATTGTAAACGCCTAGGGCATTAATTTGATTAGGCGTACTAAATGTTCATAATAATAATAATAATAATAATGTACTAGTAACTACAGTTATAAAACTACTATGTATTTTGTATTGTGAATTTTATTTGCTGTCTCATCGGTACACATTTACAAATTGTATATAACACTGTGTGTACTTATTGTGGAATCTCTCTTAGTCTTAGCAAATGTTTTCCATACAACTACAAGGTCGACTAGGTTCTGGGTTAGATTGGGTACTTTAGGTTATCTCTAGCCAACCAAGCTAAGACATATATTGATATAAAGCTGTTATGTTGTTGTTGTCATAAGAAAAGAAGGTAGTAACTAGTATTGAATCCAAAGCTGTGATGTTTTGGTGTCAAAGCATGATGCTGTAGTCACAGTGAGCTGAAATGTAATTTCAGCTTGTAATTTGCCACCCTGTTTTTGTTGATATGGTATAAACATTTTTGGGGAGACAGAGACCAACATTCAATTACCTTGGACATCATTCATGATCTGACAACTTGGGTCAAGGGTCAGTTTTATTCTCAGTGACTTGTTTAGTTGTTATTTCTTGTAATTACTTGCATTTTGTTCTGTACAAATTACAATGTCTGTTGTAGTTTGTTTATAAGTCATAAGTCATTAAGTGCGCTGTAATTGTAAGGTGCAGTTGTGTGTATAAAGTTGATGTGGTCTGTTTGTGTTGTATGTAATGCCTGTTGTGATGTGTGTGTGTGTATATTATATATAATATATATAATATATATATTTATAATGTGTGTGTGTATAAATATATATAATGTAGATATATATATATATATGTATACATCTGTATCTATATGTATCTATATATCATATATGTATCTCGATCTATATAGATATGTATGTATGTATGTATACATGTATGTATGTATGTATGTATGTAAGTATGTATGTATGTATGTATGTATGTATATGTATGTATGTATGCATGTATGTATCTGTCTTTCTGTATGTGTATATATGTGTGTGTGTGTGTGTGTGTGTGTGTGTGTATTTTTTAAAAATATATGTAGCTCTCCCTAGAGTTTCTTTCTACCTATATATATATATATATATATATATATATATATATATATATATATATATTTGTGTTATATATAATGTCTGTTGTGATGTGTATGTGTGTGTGTGTCTGTGTCGAGTGTGTGTGTATACGCACATCACAACAGACATTACATATAGCACAGACCAAAGCAACAGGGTTTTAAACAAAAATAATGAGAAAACTAACAGCATAGCTGTGACTGTTGCTTTGGTCTGTGTTATTTGTAATGTCTGTTGTGATGTGTGTATAGATACACAGACACACACACACACACACAGACACACACACACACACACACACACACACACACACACACACACACACACACACACACACACACACACACACACACACACACATCAAACACACACACACACACACACACATCATCATCATCATCATCATCATCATCATCATCATCATCATCAGGTGCCTTGCCACATGGCAATGGCGATCATGGCCTTCCATGTTTCTATCTCTTGTTGCATGAAGCACCTCTTCCACCCTCTTTGTCTTCAGCCACTCTGCAAGTCCATCCAATATCTTTTCCCTGGGTCTACCTGGTGCTCTTTTTCCCTCCAGCTTTCCCATTGTGACCTGGTGCTCCAATTCCCCTTTCCTCATAAAATGGCCTATAAATGTTGCCTGTCTTTTCCTTATCTTCCTTATGAATGATGGCTTATTTGTGTTGTATGTGACCCGGCATTGGAAAACCAGACTAATGACACTGCCGGTCAGTCATAGCTATGCTGTTAGTGTTATCGTTATTTTTGTTTAAAACCCAGCTGACTGCATAGAACCATACCAGGGCTATAACCATTTTGACACATACATAATATTTCAACAGCACAAAAAAAGGAAACAGGCTTAAATGACCTTAAATTGCTTCTACATGTCTCATTTCCCCAGAGCCAAAAATGCGCTAATACATGTACCCAAATGTTAATCCTAAGAGGAAATACTAACACTTTATTGAAAACATACAGTTGAATGCACCAGCAAGGTAGAAAATGATAGAAAGAAATAACAAAGCAAATGAGTAACTTATTAAGGCAGAAACAAAGGGAATGACAGAAATAACAAAGCAAATGAGTAACTTATTAAGGCAGAAACAAAGAGAGTGACAGAAAAGAGGAAATTTCTAGCACAGAATTTCCAGAAGATAACAATGGCTAGAAACAGATCTCTCAACTGGGTCAATTGAGTCATTTGAGATCTTTCCATGTTTCAAATCTTTAGCATCCAATCATCAATTACCCAAAGTTTTATGGTATACATATAATTGAGAGCACCCTAAAAAGCTGTTGTTTATAAGAGACAAATTTTTTTTTTAATTTCATGAGCATGCTTAAAAAGTGAAAACTAAAAAAAAAAGTTTTTATTTTCATGTTGTCAGGAAGTTTAAAATTTTAAAATGTTAGGATGAATTAAAACCCAGACATAAAATTTTTGCACTTTAGCTTGGTTTGCTATGCTGTGTCACACAGTATATTACATGTTATTTTAGCTTGGTTTGTTGTGCTGTGTCACACAGTATATTACATGTTATTTAACTTGGTTTGTTGTGCTGTGTTACACAGTATATTACATGTTATTTTAGCTTGGTTTGTTGTGCTGTGTCAAACAGTATATTACATGTTATTTTAACTTGGTTTGTTGTGCTGTGTTACACAGTATATTACATGTTATTTTAACTTGGTTTGCTATGCTGTGTTACACAGTATATTACATGTTATTTTAGCTTGGTTTGTTGTGCTGTGTTACACAGTATATTACATGTTATTTTAGCTTGGTTTGTTGTGCTGTGTCACACAGTATATTACATGTTATTTTAGCTTGGTTTGTTGTGCTGTGTCACACAGTATATTACATGTTATTTTAACTTGGTTTGCTGTGCTGTGTCACACAGTATATTACATGTTATTTTAGCTTGGTTTGTTGTGCTGTGTCACACAGTAATTACATGTTATTTTAGCTTGGTTTGTTGTGCTGTGTCACACAGTATATTACATGTTATTTTAGCTTGGTTTGTTGTGCTGTGTCACACAGTATATTACATGTTATTTAGCTTGGTTTGCTGTGCTGTGTCACACAGTATATTACATGTTATTTAACTTGGTTTGCTGTGCTGTGTTACACAGTATATTACATGTTATTTTAGCTTGGTTTGTTGTGCTGTGTCACACAGTATATTACATGTTATTTTAACTTGGTTTGCTGTGCTGTGTCACACAGTATATTACATGTTATTTTAGCTTGGTTTGTTGTGCTGTGTCACACAGTATATTACATGTTATTTTAGCTTGGTTTGTTGTGCTGTGTCACACAGTATATTACATGTTATTTAACTTGGTTTGTTGTGCTGTGTTACACAGTATATTACATGTTATTTTAGCTTGGTTTGTTGTGCTGTGTCACACAGTATATTACATGTTATTTAACTTGGTTTGTTGTGCTGTGTCACACAGTATATTACATGTTATTTAACTTGGTTTGTTGTGCTGTGTTACACAGTATATTACATGTTATTTTAGCTTGGTTTGTTGTGCTGTGTCACACAGTATATTACATGTTATTTTAGCTTGGTTTGTTGTGCTGTGTTACACAGTATATTACATGTTATTTAACTTGGTTCGTTGTGCTGTGTCACACAGTATATTACATGTTATTTTAGCTTGGTGTGTTGTGCTGTGTTACACAGTATATTACATGTTATTTAACTTGGTTTGTTGTGCTGTGTTACACAGTATATTACATGTTATTTTAGCTTGGTTTGTTGTGCTGTGTCACACAGTATATTACATGTTATTTTAACTTGGTTTGTTGTGCTGTGTCACACAGTATATTACATGTTATTTTAACTTGGTTTGCTGTGCTGTGTTACACAGTATATTACATGTTATTTTAACTTGGTTTGCTGTGCTGTGTCACACAGTATATTACATGTTATTTTAACTTGGTTTGTTGTGCTGTGTCACACAGTATATTACATGTTATTTTAGCTTGGTGTGTTGTGCTGTGTTACACAGTATATTACATGTTATTTAACTTGGTGTGTTGTGCTGTGTCACACAGTATATTACATGTTATTTTAACTTGGTTTGTTGTGCTGTGTTACACAGTATATTACATGTTATTTTAGCTTGGTTTGTTGTGCTGTGTCACACAGTATATTACATGTTATTTAACTTGGTTCACTGTGCTGTGTCACACAGTATATTACATGTTATTTTAACTTGGTTTGTTGTGCTGTGTTACACAGTATATTACATGTTATTTTAACTTGGTTTGCTATGCTGTGTTACACAGTATATTACATGTTATTTTAGCTTGGTTTGTTGTGCTGTGTTACACAGTATATTACATGTTATTTTAGCTTGGTTTGTTGTGCTGTGTCACACAGTATATTACATGTTATTTTAACTTGGTTTGCTGTGCTGTGTTACACAGTATATTACATGTTATTTTAGCTTGGTTTGTTGTGCTGTGTCACACAGTATATTACATGTTATTTTAACTTGGTTTGCTGTGCTGTGTCACACAGTATATTACATGTTATTTTAGCTTGGTTTGTTGTGCTGTGTCACACAGTATATTACATGTTATTTTAGCTTGGTTTGTTGTGCTGTGTCACACAGTATATTACATGTTATTTAACTTGGTTTGTTGTGCTGTGTCACACAGTATATTACATGTTATTTTAGCTTGGTTTGTTGTGCTGTGTCACACAGTATATTACATGTTATTTAACTTGGTTTGTTGTGCTGTGTCACACAGTATATTACATGTTATTTAACTTGGTTTGTTGTGCTGTGTTACACAGTATATTACATGTTATTTTAGCTTGGTTTGTTGTGCTGTGTCACACAGTATATTACATGTTATTTTAGCTTGGTTTGTTGTGCTGTGTTACACAGTATATTACATGTTATTTAACTTGGTTCGTTGTGCTGTGTCACACAGTATATTACATGTTATTTTAGCTTGGTGTGTTGTGCTGTGTTACACAGTATATTACATGTTATTTAACTTGGTTTGTTGTGCTGTGTTACACAGTATATTACATGTTATTTTAGCTTGGTTTGTTGTGCTGTGTCACACAGTATATTACATGTTATTTTAACTTGGTTTGTTGTGCTGTGTCACACAGTATATTACATGTTATTTTAACTTGGTTTGCTGTGCTGTGTTACACAGTATATTACATGTTATTTTAACTTGGTTTGCTGTGCTGTGTTACACAGTATATTACATGTTATTTTAACTTGGTTTGTTGTGCTGTGTCACACAGTATATTACATGTTATTTTAGCTTGGTTTGTTGTGCTGTGTCACACAGTATATTACATGTTATTTTAGCTTGGTTTGTTGTGCTGTGTTACACAGTATATTACATGTTATTTTAGCTTGGTTTGTTGTGCTGTGTCACACAGTATATTACATGTTATTTTAGCTTGGTTTGTTGTGCTGTGTCACACAGTATATTACATGTTATTTTAACTTGGTTTGTTGTGCTGTGTTACACAGTATATTACATGTTATTTTAACTTGGTTTGTTGTGCTGTGTCACACAGTATATTACATGTTATTTTAGCTTGGTGTGTTGTGCTGTGTTACACAGTATATTACATGTTATTTAACTTGGTGTGTTGTGCTGTGTCACACAGTATATTACATGTTATTTTAACTTGGTTTGTTGTGCTGTGTTACACAGTATATTACATGTTATTTTAGCTTGGTTTGTTGTGCTGTGTCACACAGTATATTACATGTTATTTAACTTGGTTCACTGTGCTGTGTCACACAATATATTACATGTTATTTAACTTGGTTCACTGTGCTGTGTTACACAGTATATTACATGTTATTTAACTTGGTTCACTGTGCTGTGTCACACAGTATATTAATCACACTGTTATTTAACTTGGTTCACTGTGCTGTGTCACACAGTATATTACATGCTATTTAACTTGGTTCACTGTGCTGTGTCACACAATATATTACATGTTATTTAACTTGGTTCACTGTGCTGTGTCACACAGTATATTACATGCTATTTAACTTGGTTCACTGTGCTGTGTCACACAGTATATTACATGTTATTTAACTTGGTTCGCTGTGCTGTGTCACACAGTATATTAATCACACTGTTATTTAACTTGGTTCGCTGTGCTGTGTCACTCAGTCGATTACATCACATTCATTATCCAACTTTGTCCTTGATAGTATGCCGGTTGTCATAACTTTGTCCTTGATAGTATGCCGGTTGTCATAACTTTGTCCTTGATAGTATGCCGGTTGTCATAACTTTGTCCTTGATAGTATGCCGGTTGTCATAACTTTGTCCTTGATAGTATGCCGGTTGTCATAACTTTGTCCTTGATAGTATGCCGGTTGTCGTAACTTTGTCCTTGATAGTATGCCGGTTGTTGTAACTTTGTCCTTGATAGTATGCCGGTTGTCATAACATTGTCCTTGATAGTATGCCGGTTGTCATACTCTTAATCCCCAGACATGAGTTAGATGACTGCTTCCCCTGTGGAGATGCCTGTGGCTCTTTCAGTATAAATAGTGTCCTCACCTTCTGGAAATTCTATGCTAGACATTTCTTCTTTTCTGTCACTCTCTTTGTTTCTGCCTCGTTCCTTTGCTTTCTGTCATTTGTTCCAATATTTTCTGCCCTGCTGGCCCATTCACCTGTATGCATTCGATAAAGTCGAACATACTTTCTCATAGGATTGGTAATTGGGTACATGTATTGAGTGCATTGTTAGCTTTAGGGAAATGAGATATGCGGAAGCACTTTTAGGTATGCGGAAGCAATTTTAGGTAGTTTAGGCCTGGATATGTTGTAGTGTCCCTAGTTATGTTTAAATTTGTATTCAAGTATGCTTTTAAAATCCCGTGTGTGATATATTGGACAGAGTGGTCAATGCCAGGGGCATCTCCTTAGATTATGTGCGCAAATGCATTGATATGTGTACTTCATTGTCTTTTTGTTTTTCCTGTTGAAGTATGGTGTATGTTTTGAAACAGGTTATAGCCCTGTGTATGGCTCTATGCAGTCAGCTGGGCTTTAAACAAAATACATATGGAGGACTTGTGGAGTTTGTCCATTGTACAACTACAAGAAAGATGTTCAGCATGACTTGGTCTTGGGAAAAATATCTGAAAGAGAAAAGAAAGAAATCAAACGAATGACTATGTATACAACTTGATCTTGGAATAATGACATGTTGAACTGAGTTTGTTTTTGTTGTTGTTGTTGTTGTATTATTGGGGGGGGGGGGGAGCTAATGTAGGGGGCAGGGTGTGAGGTATGAATTATTAAGTTAATAGAAATTTAATAGAAGATTTTGAGTATGTTGACATAAAGGGAGTTAAACAGATAATTTGAAAGAGATGTTAAATATAACCATTAAGATTTCACCGGGAAAATAAATGAATAGACAGTAGACCTAATACAAGTGATAGTGCCACTAGCACAATATTATCAGTGTCGTCAAGGTATCCAGAGATATTGTTGAAAAATTGTATTGACCATGAAAATTGAAAACTGGCGCCTTGTGTGTGGCGAGGCCATGATATTGACCCTGTGGATCGATGACATCAGATGTCTTCCTGTGTAATTTGGTTTGGTGTTGTAACTGTAAGCTTCTCTGCACCACCTCCACCTGCTCTACTTTTCCTTGTACAATCTCTCTCCTCCCCTCCCCCCCCCCCCCCAATCTGCCATTTTGTGTAAACACCACTACCACCTCCTCTCTTTCTCCCTTTCCATGTCCACTACTATCATCCCCTTCCTCCCCTTTAAACCCATTTCCCCTTTCTCTCTCTCTCCTTCATACCTTGTTCACCGTCTTTATTCGGGCTGGTTGG
>JAPXFY010000033.1:46558679-46571179 GCA_030674185.1 Monoplex corrugatus
CACAAACAACAGACCACAAACCACACACAAACAACAGACCACAAACCACACACAAACAACAGACCACAAACCATACACAAACAACAGACCACAAACCACACACAAACAACAGACCCAAACCACACATAAACAGACCACAAACCACACACAAAACAACAGCCACAAACCACACACAAACAACAGACCACAAACCACAAACAAACAACAGACCACAAACAAACAACAGACCACAAACCAGGTCTACACAAACAACAGACCACAAACCACACACAAACAACAGACCACAAACCACACAAACAACAGACCACAAACCAGGTCACACAAACAACAGACCACAAACACACACAAACAACAGACACAAACCCACACAAACAACAGACCACAAACCACACACAAACAACAGACCACAAACCACACACAAACAGACCACAAACCACACACAAACAACAGACCACAAACCACACACAAACAGACCACAAACCACACACAAACAACAGACCACAAACCACACACAAACAGACCACAAACTACACACAAACAGACCACAAACCACACACAACAACAGACCACAAACCACACACAAACAACAGACCACAAACCACACACAAACAACAGACCACAAACCACACACAAACAGACCACAAACTACACACAAACAGACCACAAACCACACACAAACAACAGACCACAAACCACACACAACAACACACAAACACACACAAACAACACAACCACAACCACACACAAACAGACCACAAACCATAACACAAACAACAGACCACAAACCATAACAAACAACAGACCACAAACCACACATAAACAGACCACAAACCAAACAAACAACAGACCACAAACCATAAACAAACAACAGACCACAAACCACACACAAACAACAGACCACAAACCACACACAAACAGACCACAAACACACACAAACAACAGACCACAAACCACACACAAACAACAGACCACAAACCACACACAAACAACAGACCACAAACCAAACAAACAACAGACCACAAACCACACACAAACAACAGACCACAAACCACACACAAACAACAGACCACAAACCACACACAAACAGACCACAAACCACACACAAACAACAGACCACAAACCACACACAAACAACAGACCACAAACCATAACAAAAACAACAGACCACAAACCAACACAAACACAACAACACAACACAACCACAACAAACAACAGACCACAAACCACACACAAACAACAGACCACAAACCACACATAAACAACAGACCACAAACCACACACAAACAACAGACACAAACCAAACAAACACACACAAACAGACCACAAACTACAACAAAACAACAGACCACAAAACCACACACAAACAACAGACCACAAACCACACACAAACAACAGACCACAAACCACACACAAACAACAGACCACAAACCACACAACAACAGACCCAAACCACACAAACAACAGACCACAACCACACACAAACAACAGACCACAAACACACAAACAACAGACACCACAAAACCACACACACAAACAGACACAAACCAAAAGACCACAAACCACACACAAACAACAGACCACAAACCACACACAAAGCCAACACAAGACCACAAACCAGTCACACAAACAACAGGCCACAAACCACACACAAAAACAGACCACAAACCACACACAAACAACAGGCCACAAACCACACACAAAAACAGACCACAAACCATCACACAAAAACAGATCACAAACCACACACAAACAACAGACCACAAACACACACAAACAACAGACCACAAACCACACAAACAGTCCACATCCGTTGCTTCACAACAAATGGACATCAAATACAGAATGTGGTAAGGAAAAATGATGAAAAAATTATACACACATAAAAAGACATTGTTCACGTATGAACTCCATTTGCATACAGGATATAGTAATGACGTTTTACACATTAGAAGTTTATAAGTGGATACCACAGACCTTCATTTTGATGATAGTCGTGAGTTTAGAACACATAATCCTCTATTCCACCCTCGCCCCAAATTTCATCCCCAATCCAAGCAATTTTTTTTGTCTCAGATGACTGTGGGCACATTGTCTGGTCCACTCTACGTAGTCATCATGTTGCTGCAGAGTCTGCACGCCCCATCTGTGCTGGGTGTGCATGCTGGGTATTGACATGTTTCGAATGGTTGATGTTGATTAGAGGACTCCCTCACCCTATCTTCTACCATCCTTCATTGTCATCAGTTATTATCATCATCATCATCATCAGGTGCCTTGCCGCATGGCATTGGCGATCATGGACTTCCACCTGTCTCTATCTCTCGTTGCCTCAAGCATCTCTTCCACCCTCCTTGTCTTCAGCCACTCTGCAAGTCCGTCTATATCTTCTCCCAGGGTCTACCTGGTGCTCTCTTTCCCTCCAGCTTTCCCGTTGTGACCATCGATGATAGCAAAGCAAAAACTTAACTCATTGACTCCTTCAACCGATCCATCAGCTTCCTACATGAAGCTGATGGATAGGGTGAGGGAGTCAAAGGGTTAATTAAGTGCATATGTGATGTTGTGCAAGCATATAGATAAAACTGGAAGGGGGTTCCAGCTGACGGCAGGCATGTACGTATCGTAATGTGGAAGGCGGGGAAAAAATCACCTCCCTTCTACTCTTCCTGCGATACCGCTACCTGAACAGGGACAGAACCCGGACCTTCCGATGGGAAGTGTGACATTGTATCCACTTGACTGTTGCCCCTATGATGCTAAAATAAACACCCAGTCCTCAGTGCCTTCACAATGGGGGGTAGGTTGGAAATGGAACTGGCTTGTTAAGGGCTTGGAACACCGACAGGGAGCGGAGATGGAGTGGGGAGGGGGGTGTTGTTGAAAAGAAGTAGTGGTTGCTGTAGGCAGGCAGTGACACTGAGACAGATATTGATTTTCCATTCATCACTCCCCCCCCACCCCGCACCCCACCCCCACTCCTGTGTTTGAGGGTTTTTTCCCCAGACTGGTAGAGAGACTGACGGGTATATTGGGGAATAGAGTTGCCTGCCTGCAGCCATGCATCAGACGCTGACGTTAATGACCAGGAGGGACAGGTACTCAGGTGGTGTATTGACAAGGAGCAGTGCGGGTTGTGTGCAGTGTTACGTATCGGACATTGCCTGTGGTTTCTAGCAACGGGCAAGGACCTGGGTAGTGTACAGTCAGGTACTAAATGTTGTGGGTGGTGATACAGAGCAGAACAGAACGCAAGTACTGCTGAGGGTAATGTATTGACAAGGTGAAGAACAGGTTATGTGCAGTGTTAGGTAGCAGACATTACCTGTGTATTGTCTATTAGTAACACACACACACACACACACACACACACAGAGGGAGAGAGAGGGGAGAGAGAGAGAGAGAGAGAGGAGAGAGAGAGAGAGAGAGAGAGAGAGAGAGAGAGAACAGGTAATATACAGTTTTGCTATGAGGTATGGACTGAAGTCACACACACGCACACACACACGCTCGCAGTCGCACGCACACACGTACGCGCGTGTGCACACACACACACACACACAAATACACACACACACAAATACACACACAGAGATACACACAGAACAGACGTCAGAGGAAAGCCCGCATTGATGTCGTATGTACCATGACACGCTGAGTCGGTGATCACAGAAATATGGACATGAAAATAGGTAATGTGTCAAGTGTTGACAGTAATAATTGTATTGATGTGGAGGGACACAGGTAATGTGCCAGGTGTTGACAGTAGTGATTGTATTGATGTGGAGGGACACAGGTAATGTGTCAGGTGTTGACAGAAATGATTGTATTGATGTGGAGGGACACAGGTAATGTGTCAGGTGTTGACAGTAATGATTGTATTGATGTGGAGGGACACAGGTAATGTGCCAGGTGTTGACAGAAATGATTGTATTGATGTGGAGGGACTCAGGTAATGTGTCAGGTGTTGACAGTAATGATTGTATTGATGTGGAGGGACACAGGTTGGAGAGACAACAGGTAATGTTCAGTGACAGGTACTGACTGTGTGTGACACTTACACAATGTAGGAACAGGTAGTGTACAGTACAGAGACAACAGGTAATGTTCAGTGACAGGTACTGACTGTGTGTGACACTTACACAATGTAGGAACAGGTAGTGTACAGTACAGAGACAACAGGTAATGTTCAGTGACAGGTACTGACTGTGTGTGTGCAGTTCATCAATATTTCAGTGTACAGTGACATCATGAAGTGATCAGGGTGTGTCTTCACCTGTAGTTCATCAATATTTCAATGTACAGTGACATCATGAAGTGATCAGGGTGTGTCTTCACCTGTAGTTCATCAATATTTCAATGTACAGTGACATCATGAAGTGATCAGGGTGTGTCTTCACCTGTAGTTCATCAATATTTCAGTGTACAGTGACATCATGAAGTGATCAGGGTGTGTCTTCACCTGTAGTTCATCAATATTTCAGTGTACAGTGACATCATGAAGTGATCAGGGTGTGTCTTCACCTGTAGTTCATCAATATTTCAATGTACAGTGACATCATGAAGTGATCAGGGTGTGTCTTCACCTGTAGTTCATCAATATTTCAATGTACAGTGACATCATGAAGTGATCAGGGTGTGTCTTCACCTGTAGTTCATCAATATTTCAGTGTACAGTGACATCATGAAGTGATCAGGGTGTGTCTTCACCTGTAGTTCATCAATATTTCAATGTACAGTGACATCATGAAGTGATCAGAGTGTGTCTTCACCTGTAGTTCATCAATATTTCAGTGTACAGTGACATGAATTGATTAAGGTGTGTTAAGTGTAGTTCATCAATATTTCAGTGTACAGTGACATGAATTGATTAAGATGTGTTAAGTGTAGTTCATCAATATTTCAGTGTACAGTGACATGAATTGATTAAGATGTGTTAAGTGTAGTTCATCAATATTTCAGTGTACAGTGACATGAATTGATTAAGATGTGTTAAGTGTAGTTCATCAATATTTCAGTGTACAGTGACATGAATTGATTAAGGTGTGTTAAGTGTAGTTCATCAATATTTCAGTGTACAGTGACATGAATTGATTAAGATGTGTTAAGTGTAGTTCATCAATATTTCAGTGTACAGTGACATGAATTGATTAAGATGTGTTAAGTGTAGTTCATCAATATTTCAGTGTACAGTGACATGAATTGATTAAGATGTGTTAAGTGTAGTTCATCAATATTTCAGTGTACAGTGACATGAATTGATTAAGATGTGTTAAGTGTAGTTCATCAATATTTCAGTGTACAGTGACATGAATTGATTAAGATGTGTTAAGTGTAGTTCATCAATATTTCAGTGTACAGTGACATGAATTGATTAAGATGTGTTAAGTGTAGTTCATCAGTATTTCAGTGTACAGTGACATGAATTGATTAAGATGTGTTAAGTGTAGTTCATCAATATTTCAGTGTACAGTGACATGAATTGATTAAGATGTGTTAAGTGTAGTTCATCAATATTTCAGTGTACATTAGTGGTGATGACATCATGAACTGATCAAGGTGATGAAATCATCAAGTGATGAAGAAGGTGCATCATCATCATCAGTATATCAGTGTGCCTTAGTTATACTAAAATTACCACCTACATCATCATCATCATCAGTATATATCAGTGTGCCTTAGTTATACTAAAATTACCACCTACATCATCATCATCATCAGTATATATCAGTGTGCCTTAGTTATACTAAAATTACCACCTACATCATCATCATCATCAGTATATATCAGTGTGCCTTAGTTATACTAAAATTACCACCTACATCATCATCATCATCAGTATATATCAGTGTGCCTTAGTTATACTAAAATTACCACCTACATCATCATCATCATCAGTATATATCAGTGTGCCTTAGTTATACTAAAATTACCACCTACATTATCTTCTAGTATCCTTTTTTTTTTTTAACACCGGGAGATTTCCTTTGTATTCACCTTTTTTTTGTCCCATATTCTATGCCACTTGAATGGCCTCAGAAGCTGGCACAGTCTTATTTTTCATAATGCAACGATGAGGAGGAGGAAGATAATCATGATTCTGTGGAGTTCCATCTAGAATTTAGACAACGTGACAGGGCTGTACTCTATGCTTACTAGTACTGTCATAATATATCCTGGCATCAACCAGGCCCGAGAGTTCTATACAAACACCTGCAGTGTTACACAATTTGAGCAAAACCCTGAATGATGCGTCCGTGAAGTTGATGAGACTTGACTGTGTGGTCCCAGTCTTCTCAATCAGCCCACGGCATGCTCACTTCTGGGTAGGAGACAGATGGAGCTGAAATCCCCCACAAACGATCTTTGAAGGGACTGATAGAAATTGGAACCATCAACCTTTCAGTTGGTAGTCTGTTGCCCTGACCATTACGCCGCGATGACTGATCATCTTACAATACCTTTGCATCTCCTGTGGGGATGGTGGGGGATCTTTCATTGTGAATAGTACCCCCACCTTCTGGAAATTCTGTGCTAGAAATTTCCTCTTTTCTGTCACTTTTTTTCTGACTTTGTCCTTTGCTTTTTGTCATTTCTTCCTGTCATTTTCTGCTTTGCTGGTCCATTCACCTGTGTGTGTTTGATAAAGTCTTCTGTATTTCCTCTTAGGATTGATAATTGGGTACATGTATTAAGTGCATTTTTGGCTGTATGGAATGAGATATGTGAAAGCAATTTTAGGTAATTTAGGCCTGTTTTTGATATGTTTTGATGTCTTTGGTTATGTTCAATTTGTATTCAGGTGGGGTTTTTCAATCTCCAGTGCGATAAATTGGACAGAACGGTCAACGTCAGAGGCATGTCCTTAGATTAGGTGCATGAATGCTTTGATATGTAGCCTACTCAATTTTCTTTTTTCTTTTTTTTTTCCTGTTGAAGTGTGTATGTTTTGAAATGGTTATTGCCCTGACATGACTCTATGCAGTCAGCTGTGCTTTAAACAAAAATAACAATCTTACACCATTGTTCAAACAATGGTTGGAATCTTGCTATGTTAATGAGTTATCTGATTAGATGTCATCCATTAAGTTGACTGTTTTGATTTGTCTTCAAATCGCATGGTATTTGGTCATTTTACATTTGTCGCTTTTCAAACAAGTATCCATCCTCTGTAATAGCTTTAACATTGTGTGTGTGTGTGTGTGTGTGTGTGTGTGTGTGTGTGTGTGTGTGTGTGTGTGTGTGTGTGTGTGTGTGTGTGTGTGTGTGTGTTCCTTGATTTAACGTCTTTTCACTATAAGTGATATTAGACGGGTAAAAATGGCATGGAGGATGATTTTGGGGGGGGGGGGGGGGAGGAGGGAGGAGGGGAAAGAAGGGAACAGAGTAAGAGACGGAAAATTTTTTTAAAAGGAATCGGCAAGGTCTTTAGAAAAAGGATATGGATGAACAGAGAAATGAAACTAGAACAACGCTAACATCAAATGTAAAAGAAAAATCGTCATAAAAAGCAAAACAAAACAAAATAAGATAATGATAACTAAAATGATAACCTTAAAGTAACGCATTAACAGGACTGTGAACCAGTGATTCTGAAATTTTAACTAACAGAACTTGATCTGATATTACTTCTTTAAAATGCTTTTCAAGATAGTTTCCTTGTGTAAACATCTTTGGTAAAAAATAACGAAGCTTTCTGCAGTAAAAACAAACAGTGATACAATGTGAATTGTTCACCACAATGTGTGTGTGTGTGTGTGTGTGTGTGTGTGTGTGTGTGTGTGTGTGTGTGTGTGTGTGTGTGTGTGTTTGTGTTTGTGTGTGTGTGTGTTTGTGTCTGTGTCTGTGTGTGTCTGTGTGAGTGTGTAAGTATGTGTGTGAAGGCTTGCGCCCTAAAATGTGTGTGGGTGAACCCTAAACGATGACTTGAAATTGCAGGATTCATCTCTCGCTCTCTGTGTCTGTCTGTCTCTCTGTCTGTCTGCATACCTAACCTAACTGATCTAACCTGACCTAACCTAACCTAACCTGACCTAACCTAACCTAACCTAACCTGACCTAACCTGACAACCTAAACTAACCTGACCTAACCAAACCTAACCTAACCTGACCTGACCTAACCTGACCTAACCTAAACTAACCTAATGTATGTATGTATGTATGTATGTATGTATGTATGTATGTATGTATGTATGTATGTATGTATGTATGTATGTATGTATGTATGTATGTATGTATGTATGTAACTGTCTATTTGTATATAATTATGTTTATAAATCTACAAATGTACGAGTTGTCTGTCTGTCAAGGGTATCAGTTCTATATTACACTCACAAACTCTCTTCCTGATGTTAATTGATAGATATTTGTTGGTAAGAATGCTTTTCATCTTCTTGAATGCTGTTTTGGCATGGTCGATTCTGCAGGCTATTTCTGATGTGCATCTGCCATCTGGTGAGATGACCGTTCCCAGATATTTAAACTTATTAGCCTGCCTCAAAGTTGTGCCATCTGCTGTTATTTTGCAAGAGGGGATTTCTTGTTTTTTTCTGATTACCATGACTTCAGTCTTCTTGCTATTTAGCACCAGCTCTTTATTTTTGTTCCTTCTATGATATTCACAAGGTTTTTTTTGGTCATTTTTTTCCTCCAACCTTTATCCCAGGGCATTCTTCTAGGCTTTCATGATGGTTTTGCTCTAAAGTGAAAACGAATCTGGTGACCGAACACATCTATCTATCTATCTATCTATCTATCTATCTATCTATCTATCTATCTATCTATCTATCTATCTATCTATCTATCTATCTATCTATCTATCTGTCTGTCTGTCTGTCTGTCTGTCTGTCTGTCTGTCTGTCTGTCTGTCTGTCTGTCTGTCTGTTCTATCTATCTATCTATCTATCTATCTATCTATCTGTCTGTCTGTCTATCTATAATATCTATCTATCTATCTATCTATCTATCTGTCTATCTATCTATCTATCTATCTATATCTATCTATCTATCTATCTATCTATCAATCCTCTCTCTCCACACACACACACACACACACACACACACACACACACACACACACACACACACACACACACACACACACACACACACACACACACTATATATATATATATTATATATATATATATATATATGTATATATGTATATATGTAGGCTATGTATATGTGTATATATATATGTATGTTGTGTTTGTGTGTGATTATCATTGCATGGTTTGTGTCTGTGACGAAAATTGGAATAAATAAAAGGAAAGGTCAGTATGAAGGTCATAGTTTCTCCATTATTTTGTTTTCCAAACTGCCATAATGTCCGGCCTGTGTCACTCCCGAGTTATTTGTGTCCAGTGCTGTGGGTCTCCATGGGCACTACAGTGCTAGTTATTTATTGTCTCCCCTCTCGCTTTTCTGCTCACTTATCTTTTGTTTTTGTCTCCCTTTGTTGCCCCCCCCGCATCACGCGGAATGTTTCACGTTGGATGTGGAGAGTCGTTGTGTGTCATTAGTTGGCCATTATTGCCGGTATAAACAATGTACTACATGTTGATTTATTGTTTGGTGCACAATGGAAGTCACTGTGTCCCATCTGTCAGCAGTCTCCTGGGTCATAGGTCACTGCTGAAGGATGATGGTAATTCTTTAGTGAACTTCCATGCACACGCCTCGTGCATCTCGTTCCCTTCATCATTTATCAGAGTTAGAAGCAGTGAGTCAGTCTGACCTGTGAAGTATGTCAGGTGTCATTTTTGTAATATCGAGAATGATGCAGTCCACCACTGCAATGGTATTGTCAGTACTTGCAACAATTTTGGGAAGAACTTGAGAATGTTTGATAGAAAAATGTGAGAATTGTGCAAGACTTTTCTTTCAATATAGAATTAGTTTTATTTGGTACGGACAAAAGGGCAAATACAGATCAGATACTTGACTAGGTAGAAAGAAACTCTAGGGAGAGCTAGACAACAGAAGGTCTTCAGAGAAGTAACCCCCTTTAGACAAGTGTTTCGGCCCTGAATTCCTTACACTCTCGGGGGGCCGGGCCACATCCAGGTCATGACTCCTGGATGCCCTTCTGCTGTTGTCTATTTTTTTTTTTTTTTTTTTTTTTCCCACGCCGGGGATCGAACCTGGGCGATTCTGCGCTTCAGAACTGCGGTACGCGGTTTTACCATGTGCTAACGGGGCACACATCATCTGTAGGGAATTTAATCCTTATGAAGTTCACTTTTTTGGTTCCTCCTTGCCCAGATCCAGCTTGAGCTCCTTTCTGCTGCCTCTGCCATCGCTTTAAGGGCTCTAGTCCTCTTCTTCCCAGAAATGGCGAGTTGTTTCATGAGATCATAAGCGGAGGTGCCCACAAACCCTCTTGCCCCGACCTCTATGGCGAAGATTTTGACCCGCAGACCTGCTTTCTTCAGGGTGCTGGCAAGACCGGCGTATTTTTCGGTCTTGTAGATATGTGCTTCTTCCATTCTGCTTTCGTATGGCACAGTGAGTTCTATCAGAATCACTTGTTTCGAGGAGTCAGAGTGGAGAGCGATGTCTGGTCTCATGCCTGTCTTGCTGATGACATCTGGGTAATTTCTCCACTCTGGGAGGTCTGCTGTACACTCCCAGTCGACTGCTCCATCCAGAAGACCTTTGGCAATGTGCTGGTTGTCATAGCCCTTTCGGGCCAGACCTGTTTCCCTCCTGCTTTGTAGAACGTTGTCATAGCAATTGGTGCGTTTGGGGTCATGGTTTTTTCGCTAACCACATCTGTGATCACTTTCAGAACTTGGTTGTGCCTCCATGTATACCTTCCTTGGGCTAGCGCTACTTTGCAAGAGCTTAGGACATGTTCCACTGTTTGTTTCTTCTGACAGAGCGGACATGCTGGGTCGTCTGCTTTCCCCCATTTCACTAAGTTTGCATTCGAGGGGAGCAGGTCATATACAGATCTGAGGAGGAAGCTTATCCTTAGAGGAGCCATGTGCCACATATCGTTCCAGCTGAGACTTCTTTGGAGTGCACTGTCCCATGTTGTCCATTGCCCCTGTTGACCTTGCTGGACTGCCTTCTGCACTCTTTTGACATCTTCTTCTTCCTTCAACTCCTGTATGATCATGTCTCTTTTTTCCTTCCCTTTGGCTTTGGACCACCACTGCATTTTTGTTGCTCCCAGTCCCTGTCTGTTGGTTTGCGTGTGTCCAATTATTTCTTTGATGCTGAGGTTTCTCTTGGCATTGTTTACAGCCTCTTGGACTTTCCACTTTCTGCCAGTTCTCAGCTTTGGATGAACTGCTCTCACGATATTGTCCTCCGATTCCTCCAGCATGCTCAACAGTCTTGCTTTTCCAACTTTGTATTCCTCCACTATGGATTTCAGAGGTAGCTTCAGCATTGCTTGACGACAGTAGAAAGCAACATCAGTGAGACCAGGTGGGACACCGAGCCATTTTCTTGTGTATTTGTTGATTTTGGCTTCCATTGCTTCGACTGTGCTGGTGCAAATGTCATAGATTAGCAGTGGCCACAGCAGCTTTGGTATCAGCATGAACTGTAGACACCAGACTTTGTATTTGCCTGGCAGTCCGCAGTTATCTATTTTCTTCAGGCCTTCTTCTGCTGTTTGCTTGGTTTCACATCCCCTTTGTGTGTCTTTCAGGAGTCATCATACCATCTTCCGAGACTTTTTACTGGCTCTTCTGTGACAGTGGGGATGGCTTGGTTGGCTACCATGAATTTGACTGAATCTGCCACTTTTCCTTTTCGCAGTGAGAGACTTCGGGATTTCTTAGGTTTGAACCTCATTCTTGAAGAGGCCACCAGCTCATCCAGCTGCTTTAAGATTTGGTGTGTCTCTTCCTCATCCGTGGACAAGACTGTTGTGTCATCCATGAAAGCTTTCAGAGGAGGCATCTGGTATCCATCTCCCAGATTCACTGGACCTGAACTCTTCATTGCAGCTTTCAAGATGACTTCCATTGCCAACACGAACAGTATGGGAGAGATTGCACAGCCCATTGCAATGCCCACCTCTAGGTCTATCCAGTCCGTGGTGTATTCTTTGGTAGAGAACCGCATTGAGAACCCTTGGAAATACTTCCTCAGCATTGTTCGGATGTTTTCTGGGATGTGATACATTTCAAGAGCCAGCTGGATCATATCGTGTGGAACTGATCCATATGCATTCGCCAGATCAAGCCAAACTACGTCAATGTCTCTCTTCTCTGTTCTTGCTTTTTGGATGGCATCCCAAATCAACGTGGCATGTTCCAAGCATCCAGGCATTCCTGGTATGCCTCCCTTTTGGACTGACATATCCAGATACTTGTTTTCAGTCAGGTATTTTGTCAATCTTGCTGCCATAACAGAGAAGAAGATTTTCCCCTCGACGTTCAGAAGTGATATTGGCCTGAACTGATTGATGCTGCTGGAGTTCTGCTCCTTCGGAATGTACACTCCTTCAGCTCTCATCCATTGGTCGCTGATCTTCTGGTTCC
>JAPXFY010000033.1:46576179-46621179 GCA_030674185.1 Monoplex corrugatus
ACTGCAGGTCTGTACACATTGATATTGTACATACATACATACAGACATGAAAAGGGTTTAGGCACTGGCAGGTCTGTACACATTGATATTGTACATACATACATACAGACATGAAAAGGGTTTAGGCACGACAGGTCTGTACACATTGATATTGTACATACATACATACAGACATGAAAAGGGTTTAGGCACACACAGGTCTGTACACATTGATATTGTACATACATACATACAGACATGAAAAGGGTTTAGGCACTGGCAGGTCTGTACACATTGATATTGTACATACATACATACAGACATGAAAAGGGTTTAGGCAACTGCAGGTCTGTACACATTGATATTGTACATACATACATACAGACATGAAAAGGGTTTAGGCACACACAGGTCTGTACACATTGATATTGTACATACATACATACAGACATGAAAAGGGTTTAGGCACTGCAGTCTGTACACATTGATATTGTACATACATACATACAGACATGAAAAGGGTTTAGGCACTACAGGTCTGTACACATTGATATTGTACATACATACATACAGACATGAAAAGGGTTTAGGCACACACAGGTCTGTACACATTGATATTGTACACATACATACAGACATGAAAAGGGTTTAGACACACACAGATCTGTACACATTGATATTGTACATACATAATCAGACATGAAAAGGGTTTAGCACGCAGTCTGTACACATTGATATTGTGTACATACATACATACAGACATGAAAAGGGTTTAGGCACACAGGTCTGTACACATTGATACTGTGACATAACATACCATAACATAAAAGGTTTAGTGCACACACATTCTTACCATCATGCATATTGTACATTACATACAGACATGAAAAGGGTTTAGACACACACAGATTCTTACACATTGCATTTGTAACATAATACATACAGACATAAAAGGTTTAGCACAGCAGGTCGCACAATGTTGACCTGGAATCGGAAGTCCATTCTTTACGCAGTGAGTTGCCTACGGAACCTTACTCCCGCACCCTGTCATCAGCATCGCTGTCAACCATGATAGCAAAGCAAAACTGAACTGTCTGCTCCCTCCCCTTCGCCAGTCCTGCAGGAGCCATGATAGGTGAGGAGGCAAAGTTAAGTTTGCAGTTGGTGGATAAGGTGCGGGAGTTAAGGGTTAAACCCAGGGTTTTCTGATTCCAAGTCCAACATTAACCCACTTCATTGCCACACTGTCAAGGGGAAGGGAGAGGTACGGACATCAGTTGAGAATCTTCAGCTTTGTCATTATGACTTCACTGACAACTCCAGGTTGGGGATGGGGATGAAGGTGGGGGTGGGAGTGAAGAGGCAGAGATGGGGGTGGGAATGGAGATGGAGGGGGGACACCAGAGTTTGATATCGGATAACAAATGGTGATTGTCTCCCTGTATGGATATTTAATGATATCGGATAACAAATGGTGATTGTCTCCCTGTATGGATATTTAATGATAACGGATAACAAATGGTGATTGTCTCCCTGTATGGATATTTAATGATAACGGATAACAAATGGTGATTGTCTCCCTGTATGGATATTTAATGATATCGGATAACAAATGGTGATTGTCTCCCTGTATGGATATTTAATGATACGGAAAACAAATGGTGATTGTCTCCCTGTATGGATATTTGATGATATCGGATAACAAATGCTGATTGTCTCCATGTATGGATATTTAATGATATCGGATAACAAATGGTGATTGTCTCCCTGTATGGATATTTAATGATATCGGATAACAAATGGTGATTGTCTCCCTGTATGGATATTTAATGATATCGGATAACAAATGGTGATTGTCTCCCTGTATGGATATTTAATGATATCGGATAACAAATGGTGATTGTCTCCCTGTATGGATATTTAATGATAACGGAAAACAAATGGTGATTGTCTCCCTGTATGGATATTTAATGATATCGGATAACAAATGGTGATTGTCTCCCTGTATGGATATTTAATGATAACGGATAACAAATGGTGATTGTCTCCCTGTATGGATATTTAATGATATCGGATAACAAATGGTGATTGTCTCCCTGTATGGATATTTAATGATATCGGATAACAAATGGTGATTGTCTCCCTGTATGGATATTTAATGATACGGATAACAAATGGTGATTGTCTCCCTGTATGGATATTTAATGATACGGATAACAAATGGTGATTGTCTCCCTGTATGGATATTTAATGATATCGGATAACAAATGGTGATTGTCTCCCTGTATGGATATTTAATGATATCGGATAACAAATGGTGATTGTCTCCCTGTATGGATATTTAATGATATCGGATAACAAATGGTGATTGTCTCCCTGTATGGATATTTAATGATAACGGAAAACAAATGGTGATTGTCTCCCTGTATGGATATTTAATGATATCGGATAACAAATGGTGATTGTCTCCCTGTATGGATATTTAATGATAACGGATAACAAATGGTGATTGTCTCCCTGTATGGATATTTAATGATATCGGATAACAAATGGTGATTGTCTCCCTGTATGGATATTTAATGATATCGGATAACAAATGGTGATTGTCTCCCTGTATGGATATTTAATGATACGGATAACAAATGGTGATTGTCTCCCTGTATGGATATTTAATGATATCGGATAACAAATGGTGATTGTCTCCCTGTATGGATATTTAATGATATCGGATAACAAATGGTGATTGTCTCCCTGTATGGATATTTAATGATAACGGATAACAAATGGTGATTGTCTCCCTGTATGGATATTTAATGATAACGGATAACAAATGGTGATTGCCTCCATGTATGGATTTTTAATGATAACGGATAACAAATGGTGATTGTCTCCCTATATGGATATTTAATGATATCAGATAACAAATGGTGATTGTCTCCCTGTATGGATATTTGTTTTAACATGAAAACTGATGTGTATATATACCGGAATAAGTTAAATTAGAATGTAGTGTGTATTGTGAATCATCATTAAGGCTGTGTAATGTGTTTTGTACTGTGTTATGTGTACATGTGTTTTGTACTGTGTTATGTGTACATGTGTGTTGTACTGTGTTATGTGTACATGTGTTTTGTACTGTGTTATGTGTACAAGTGTGTTGTACTGTTATGTGTACATGTGTGTTGTACTGTGTTATGTGTACATGTGTGTTGTACTGTGTTATGTGTACATGTGTGTTGTACTGTGTTACATGTGTGTTGTACTGTGTTATGTGTACATGTGTGTTGTACTGTGTTATGTGTACATGTGTGTTGTACTGTGTTATATGTACATGTGTGTTGTACTGTGTTATATGTACATGTGTTTTGTACTGTGTTATGTGTACATGTGTGTTGTACTGTGTTATGTGTACATGTGTGTTGTACTGTGTTATGTGTACATGTGTTTGTACTGAGTGTTATGTGTACATGTGTGTTGTACTGTGTTATGTGTACATGTGTGTTGTACTGTTATGTGTACATGTGTTGTACTTGTTATGTGTACATGTGTGTTGTACTGTGTTATGTGTTACATGTGTGTTGTACTGTTATGTGTACATGTGTGTTGTACTGTTATGTGTACATGTGTGTTGTACTGTTATGTGTACATGTGTGTTGTACTGTGTTATGTGTACATGTGTGTTGTACTGTTATGTGTACATGTGTGTTTGTACTGTGTTATGTGTACATGTGTGTTGTACTGTGTTATGTGTACATGTGTGTTGTACTGTTATGTGTACATGTGTGTTGTACTGTTTATGTGTACATGTGTTTGTACTAGTGTTTATGTTACAGTGTGTTGTACTGTTTATGTGTACATGTGTGTTGTACTGTTATTGTACATGTGTGTTGTACTGTGTTATGTGTACATGTGTTGTATTTAGTACATGTGTGTACTGTGTATTGTACATGTGTGTTGTACTGTGTTATGTGTACATGTGTGTTGTACTGTTATGTTGTACATGATGTGTACATGTGTGTACACTTAGTTTCTATGTGTACATGTGTTGTACTGTGTTATGTGTACATGTGTGTTGTACTGTGTTATGTGTACATGTTGTTGTACTGTTATTGTACATGTGTGTTGTACTGTGTTATGTGTACATGTGTGTTGTACTGTGTTATGTGTACATGTGTTGTTGTACTGTTATGTGTAACATGTGTGTTGTACTGTTTATGTGTACATGTGTGTTTGTACTGTGTTATGTGTACATGTGTGTTGTACTGTGTTATGTGTACATGTGTGTTGTACTGTTATGTGTACAAGTGTGTTTGTACTGTTATGTGTACATGTATGTTGTACTGTGTTATATGTACAAGTGTGTTGTACTGTTTATGTGTACAAGTGTGTTGTACTGTTATGTGTACATGTGTGTTGTACTGTGTTATGTGTACATGTGTGTTGTACTGTGTTATGTGAACATGTCTGTTGTACTGTGTTATGTGTACATGTGTGTTGTACGTGTAGTTACATGTGTGTTGTACTATGTTATGTGTACATGTCTTGTACTGTGTTATGTGTACATGTGTGTTGTACTGTGTAATGTGTACATGTGTGTTGTACTGTTATGTGTACATGTGTGTTGTACTGTGTTATGTGTACATGTGTGTTGTACTGTGTTATGTGTACATGTGTGTTGTACTGTTATGTGACATGTGTGTTTGTACTGTTATGTGTGACATGTGTGTTGTACTGTGTTATGTGTACATGTGTGTTGTACTGTTATGTTACATGTGTGTTGTACTGTTATGTGTACATGTGTGTTGTACTGTGTTATGTGTACATGTGTGTTGTACTGTATTATGTGTACATGTGTGTTGTACTGTGTTATGTGAACATGTCGTTGTACTGTGTTATGTGTACATGTGTGTTGTACTGTGTTATGTGTACATGTGTGTTTGTACTGTGTTGTGTGTACATGTGTGTTGTACTGTGTTATGTGTACATGTGTATTGTACTGTGTTATGTGTACATGTGTGTTGTACTGTGTTATATGTGTACATGTGTGTTGTACTGTGTTATGTGTACATGTGTTTTGTACTGTGTTATGTGTACATGTGTGTTGTACTGTTTATGTGTACATGTGTGTTGTACTGTTATGTGTACATGTGTGTTGTACTGTTATGTGTACATGTGTGTTGTACTGTTATGTGTACATGTGTGTTGTACTGTTATGTGTACATGTGTGTTGTACTGTGTTACATGTGTGTTAGCTGACAGTGTCTGTGTCTACTGACTGTGTTACCAACAATGAAATTCATGATTGTGTTTTTCAGCACGACTGTTGCCCTATCCATGTGGCGTCGCAAGGTAAACCTGATGTGGTCCGTCTGTTGATTGAGGCCAGGTGTGATGTCAACGTTCAGGACAGTGTATGTAGTAGTATTGTAGTGTGTGTGTGTGTGTGTGTGTGTTTATGACACCTGATGTGGTCCGACTGTTGATTGAGGCCAGGTGTGATGTCAACGTTCAGGACAGTGTATGTAGTAGTATTGTAGTGTGTGTGTGTGTGTGTGTGTGTGTTTATGACACCTGATGTGGTCCGTCTGTTGATTGAGGCCAGGTGTGATGTCAACGTTCAGGACAGTGTATGTAGTAGTATTGTAGTGTGTGTGTGTGTGTGTTTTTATGACACCTGATGTGGTCCGTCTGTTGATTGAGGCCAGGTGTGATGTCAACGTTCAGGACAGTGTATGTAGTAGTATTGTAGTGTGTGTGTGTGTGTGTGTGTGTGTGTGTTTATGACACCTGATGTGGTCCGTCTGTTGATTGAGGCCAGGTGTGATGTCAACGTTCAGGACAGTGTATGTAGTAATATTGTAGTGTGTGTGTGTGTGTGTGTGTGTGTGTTTATGACACCTGATGTGGTCCGTCTGTTGATTGAGGCCAGGTGTGATGTCAACGTTCAGGACAGTGTATGTAGTAATATTGTAGTGTGTGTGTGTGTGTGTGTGTGTGTGTTTATGACACCTGATGTGGTCCGTCTGTTGATTGAGGCCAGGTGTGATGTCAACGTTCAGGACAGTGTATGTAGTAATATTGTAGTGTGTGTGTGTGTGTGTGTGTGTGTGTTTATGACACCTGATGTGGTCCGTCTGTTGATTGAGGCCAGGTGTGATGTCAACGTTCAGGACAGTGTATGTAGTAATATTGTAGTTGGTGTGTGTGTGTGTGTGTGTTTATGACACTGATGTGGTCCGTCTGTTGATGAGGCCAGGTGTGTGTCACGTTCAGGACAGTGTTGTAGTAATATGTGTGTGTTGGTGTGTGTGATGTGTGTGTATTGTGTGTGTTGTGATGTGTGTGTGTTGTGTATGTGTGTGTGTGTGTGTGTGTATGTGTGTGTGTGTGTGTGTGTGTGTGTGTGTGTGTGTGTGTATGTGTGTGTATGTGTGTGTATTGTGTGGTGTATGTGTGTGTATGTGTGTGTGGTGTGTGTGTATGTGTGTGTGGTTGTGTTGTGTGTGTGTGTGTGTTGTGTATGTGTGTGTGTGTGTGTGTGTGTGTGTATGTGTGTGTGTGTGTGTGTGTGTGTATGTGTGTGTGTGTGTATGTGTGTGTGTATGTGTGTGTGTGTGTGTGTGTGTGTGTGTGTGTGTGGTGTGTGTGTGTGTAGAACTGTTTCGTTTTGTTGTTTGTGTTACAGATACTCATAGAGAAAATATAAAGCACTTTTGTCACCTTCATAAACTATAGTAAAGCATTTGACAGCGTCAGTCATCACCACCTATTCAACACAATGGTCAAAATGGGCTTTCCCAAACACATCATTTCATTAACTGCCTCAATATATAAAGACAAAAAGGCTACAGTTAGATGGAACAGTCAGAAATGTGAATTGTTCAACATCCACTGGGGACTTAGACAAGGATTTTTGTCAGCATATCAACTATACAAACAAGTCATGAGAGATGCTGATATAGAAGACATGGGCATACAGATGGGAGGGAAAACACCTGCGCTATGCTGATGATATTGACAACATTACCAGTATGAACAGAATTCTATACAGGGTGGATGCAACGGGTGGAAAGGCTGGCCTAAACTTGAACGCCAAGAAAACAAAAATGCTACATATTAAAGGCAAAGACACTGAAAACAATCAAGACATCTTAATTAATAAAGTTCCTTTAGAAAATGTTATGGATTCTGTAGAAACTGATAATCCACCCTGCTCCAAAGACATCAAAATAATAATTGGAATGGCAAAGCAAAAAATGGTCCAACTCAACAATATCAGGAAAGACAGAGGCATACCAGTTGACCTGAAAATGGACTTTTAAAATGTTTGATCTGGCCAGACATGATTTATGGCTGTGAGGCCTGGACTCAGAAAATCTGATTGCAGAAGAATTGAGGTAGCAGATATGTGGTTTTATCGGAGACTACTACGTGTCAAATGGACAGAAAGAAGAACTAATGAAAGTGCCCTGGAAGAACTTGATACCACCAGAAAAGTATTAGCAGACATCTACAAGAGAAGGCTAAAATCATTGGCCATGTGTCACGTAGCAAGAACACGGACCTCATGGCAACCATCTTTCGAGGAAAAACGGTGGCAAATAGGAAGAAAGGCAGACCTCCAATCTCATACACCAAGAACATAGCGAACGTCAGTGGCCTGAATATTCAAGAAAGGAAATTATCCACAAACGTCAAGACAGAGCGGCTTGGAGGGAGATGGTGGTGTCCAGGTGTGTAGCAGCCAGCACTGAACCTGATGACACCGACAATTGAGTGAGACGCGTCAGACTGTTTCATTTGCATGATTTTTACGACTGGATTTTCAAGCTGGGCATAATAAAATCTTCAACGTAGTTGATTTATTATGATGATGATTTCATGGTCATTATGACTATGACCTGGTGCTGATGCTGTTGTCGTGTTTATGATGATGATGATTTCATGGTCATTATGACTATGACCTGGTGCTGATGCTGTTGTCGTGTTTATGATGATGATGATTTCATGGTTATTATGACTATGACCTGGTGCTGATGCTGGTGTCGTGTTTATGATGATGATGATTTCATGGTTATTATGACTATGACCTGGTGCTGATGCTGGTGTCGTGTTTATGATGATGATGATTTCATAATAATAATAATAATAATAATAATAATAAAGAGCATTTATATAGTGCCTAATCTGATGAAAACAAGAGCCCTAAGCGCTTACAGGTATCACGCAGACACAACCAAACACCACACACACACACACACACACACACACACACACACACACACACACACACACACACACACACACACACACACACACACACACACATACACACACACACACGTACACACACACCAGCCGACATTCAAGGCTCAAAAGACAACAAGGGGGGATTTGGGGAAGTTAGGTGGTAGAGTCTTTATAAGTATCATGAGAGGGACTGGAAGAGATGGGTTTTCAGAGAGGACTTGAAAGAAGTGAGAGTTGCAGAGTGGCGAACAGAGACAGGGAGCTGATTCCAGATTACAGGGGCCTGATAGGAAAAGGAGCGTTGACCATAGGTTTTAGTGCGACAGGATGGTATGCGGAAGGTACGAGTATCAGCCGAGGAACGAAGTTGACGAGAGGGGGTGTACAGATGGAGGAGGTCAGAGATGTAAGGGGGTGCAAGACCGTTGAGAGACTTAAAACATAACAAAGCAATCTTGTAGCGAATTCCCTTTTCAACAGGTAACCAGTGAAGAGATTTGAGAAGAGGAGTGACATGAGAGGAACGAGATTTTCTGAAGATGAGCCTAGCAGCATTGTTTTGAACTTTTTGAAGCTTTTGAATGAGAGAGAAAGGACAGCCCGAGAGGAGGGAGTTGCAGTAGTCGAGACGAGAGAGAACAAAGGCACAGAGGAGAGTTTTGGTGGCTTCGACAGAGAGGATATTGCGAATAGAAGAAATTCTGCGTATCTCAAGATAGCATAATCTGCAAACATTCTGGACGTGTTTTCAAAGGACAGGGTGTTATCAAGAGTGACTCCAAGATTGCGGACAGTGGAAGATAGTGGAATGTCAGATCCAAGCAGAGAGACAGACAGAGGAAGGGAAGAACACTTAGCCAATGTGGTGGGAGAGATAAGGCTAAGTTCAGTTTTAATGGGGTTGAGTTGAAGTTTGTTTACAGTCATCCAGGGTGAACATCAGAAATGCAGCCTTGGGTTTGTCTGATTATAGAGGGCAGTTGTGGGAGGGAACCAGAAGTATAGAGTTGGTTGTCATCAGAAAAGCTATGATGGGACATAGAGTGAAGTCGCATAATTTCAGAGAGGGGTTGTGTGTACAGCACAAATAGGATGGGACCTAAAACAGAGCCTTGGGGCACACCAAACTGGAGGGTAGCGGGTGCAGAGGATGAACAACAGACAGAGACTGTTTGAGTGCGATTGGAGAGGTAGGACTGGAACCAAGACAGAGCGATGTCAGAGATACCGAACACTTTATGGAGACGTGTGAGCATGATAGAATGGTCGATGGTGTCGAATGCAGCCGAGAGATCAAGGAGAGATAGAAGAGAGATTTGATTTTGATCAAGAGCAGTCAGAATATCATTTGCAATTTTTACAAGAGCAGTTTCAGGGCTGTGTCCAGTGCGATAAGCCGACTGATAAGGGTAAGAGAGGTTGTTGGCGGTGATATGATCAGAGATCTGTGCGAGAACAATTTTTTCGAGGACTTTGGATAAGAATGGTAGGTTGGAAACAGGTCGATAGTTTTTGAGGTTATTGGGGTCAAGACTAGGTTTCTTTAAAAGAGGTCTGACCAGGGCAGATTTGAAGGAAGTGGGAAAGATACCAGATGACAGGGAATTGTTGATGACAGTTGTGAAGTGAGGGAGCAAAGTATCTAGGTAGTGTGTTAAGATAGATGCTGGAAGAGGATCAAGCTCACAGGTCTTGATGTCAGAATGGCGGATTACATTGCGGATAGTAGTTTCAGAAGCAGGCTGAAAAGAAATAAGTGGTGTGCCTTGAAACAGAGGGTCATGGTCATTATGACTATGACCTGGTGCTGATGCTGGTGTCGTGTTTATGATGATGATGACTTCATGGTCATTATGACTATGACCTGGTGCTGATGCTGTTGTCGTGTTTATGATGATGATTTCATGGTCATTATGACTATGACCTGGTGCTGATGCTGGTGTCGTGTTTATGATGATGATTTCATGGTCATATGACTATGACCTGGTGCTGATGCTGATGTCAATGTTTATGATGATGATGATTTCATGGTCATTATGACTATGACTGGTGCTGATGCTGGTGTCATGTTTATGATGATGATTTCATGGTCATTATGACTATGACCTGGTGCTGATGCTGTTGTCGTGTTTATGATGATGATGATTTCATGGTCATTATGACTATGACCTGGTGCTGATGCTGATGTCGTGTTTATGATGATGATTTCATGGTCATTATGACTATGACCTGGTGCTGGTGCTGTTGTCGTGTTTATGATGATGATTTCATGGTCATTATGACTATGACCTGGTGCTGATGCTGTTGTCATGTTTATGATGATGATTTCATGGTCATTATGACTATGACCTGGTGCTGGTGCTGTTGTCGTGTTTATGATGATGATTTCATGGTCATTATGACTATGACCTGGTGCTGATGCTGGTGTCGTGTTTATGATGATGATGATTTCATGGTCATTATGACTATGACCTGGTGCTGATGCTGTTGTCGTGTTTATGATGATGATTTCATGGTCATTATGACTATGACCTGGTGCTGATGCTGTTGTCGTGTTTATGATGATGATGATTTCATGGTCATTATGACTATGACCTGGTGCTGATGCTGTTGTCATGTTTATGAAAGATGATTTCATGGTCATTATGACTATGACCTGGTGCTGATGCTGTTTTCGTGTTTATGATGATGATGATTTCATGGTCATTATGACTATGACCTGGTGCTGATGCTGTTGTCGTGTTTATGATGATGATGACTTCATGGTCATTATGACTATGACCTGGTGCTGATGCTGATGTGTTTATGATGATGATGATTTCATGGTCATTATGACTATGACCTGGTGCTGATGCTGTTGTCGTGTTTATGATGATGATGATTTCATGGTCATTATGACTATGACCTGGTGCTGATGCTGGTGTCGTGTTTATGATGATGATGATTTCATGGTCATTATGACTATGACCTGGTGCTGATGCTGATGTCGTGTTTATGATGATGATGATGACGACAGCGACGACGTCAACAATGACAACGACGTTATGTGCAATGTTGATTTGATGATGATGTTTATGATGATGTTATGTGGTGATGTTGATGATGATGATGATGATAATGACGACGACGATGATAGTTTTTGTGGCTATGATGATTACGACAACGACGACAATGATGGTGATGATGACAACGATGGTGATGATGATACGTGATGGTGTTGACTTGATGGCGAAGATGAGATTTGGCGATGACTTTCATGATTATGGTGATGGTGATGATGGTGGTGGTAGTGGTGTGGTGGTGGTGATGATGATGATGGTGATGATGATGGTGGTGATGGTGATGATGATGAATATGAGTATGATTGTGTTTGCTATTACGATGATGATGATGATGATGATGATGATGATAACCTCCGTCATAAGTTTATGCTCTCACTGTCCACTTTTTCTCTCCCCATGTCTTTCTTCTTCTTCTACTTCACATTGAACAGAGGTGACTGACTCTCTTCCATCTTTAACTAGGACATGACAGACAAACCTGAAAGTGGCGAGCGTTTGACTCACTGTAGTGAGTAGAAAAAAATATATGGCAAGTAAAAATAATACTTCCCTGGCCAGTGGCAAGTATACAATAACAGTTTAAACCCTTTGCCTCCTGCACCCTGTCCAACAGCATCCTGTATTGCCAACCATGCTAGCAAACCAAAAACTTAACCCTTTGATTCCCTCACCCTTTTCACCAGCTTCCTGCAGGAAAAGGGTGAGGAAATCAAAGGGTTAAGTTTTTGCAGTTGGTGGTTAGGGTGCAGGAGTCAAAGGGTTAAATCTCTGTTCAACTACTGGCACTAAGTTTACGCCGTTTTGCACGTTTTCTGATCCAAAGTCACCCAACTTGATCGTTTCTTGGTAAGCAGCCACCCTGCGCTTCCTGTTGTAAGACCACATGTGTCTGTGCCATGAAGCGCTCCAAAACTACAGTCCTTGGGTCAGAAACTTCTACAGGGAAGAAAAATAAGTCTCCAGGAAGTCATCAAAGCTTTTGCCCCAAATGGAAGGAGTTTACATGGCTGACTTACGATGGAGACACAAAATATGTCGACATGCACGATCTGCGAGAGAAACCCCACCACAGGCCAAGAGAGTAGCAAACTGTGTGGACCTGACTCATGAAGATGAAGACTGATGAAATGTGCAGACTGTACTGGATTGTGTGTACTGAGAGACTGTCCTGTGTTTGTTGCGTTAGTTCTTGTTTTCATTACGGTTCTTTTTGGTTTACCGGTCCACTGGGCTTCTTGTATATTCATTATTCATTGTTCATTTGAAGAAATTCAGTGCTGTCCTTGCGTTTGCCCCCTGAACTAATCAATCAGTCCGTGTGAGTAGTATGTCATGGCAGAACTTTCCTGTTGTGTGGCCGTGCTTGTGTTTTGGTTGGTAAATTTTTCCTTCTGTCTGGTAAAAGTTTTGAATCACTAGGGAAAGGGTAGTCGGCAAAAATACTGACTTCAGGGCTGACAGGTATTATTGTTCACCATCACTGGAATTCTGTTATGTCTCTGTCTTGATGACCATAGATTGTGATGTCATGATGACCATCGATTGTGATGTCATGATGACCATAGACTGTGATGTCATGATGACCATAGACTGTGATGTCATGATGACCATAGATTGTGATGTCATGATGACCATAGTGATGTCATGATGACCATAGACTGTGATGTCATGATGACCATAGACTGTGATGTCATGATGACCATCCATTGTGATGTCTATGATGACCATAGATTGTGATGTCATGATGACCATAGATTGTGATGTCATGATGACCATAGACTGTGATGTCATGATGACCATAGACTGTGATGTCATGATGACCATAGATTGTGATGTCATGATGACCATCCATTGTGATGTCTTGATGACCATAGACTGTGATGTCATGATGACCATAGATTGTGATGTCATGATGACCATAGTGATGTCTTGATGACCATAGACTGTGATGTCATGATGACCATAGACTGTGATGTCATGATGACCATAGATTGTGATGTCATGATGACCATAGATTGTGATGTCATGATGACCATCCATTGTGATGTCTTGATGACCATAGATTGTGATGTCATGATGACCATAGTGATGTCATGATGACCATAGATTGTGATGTCTTGATGACCATAGACTGTGATGTCATGATGACCATCCATTGTGATGTCTTGATGACAATAGATTGTGATGTCATGATGACCATAGATTGTGATGTCATGATGACCATAGTGATGTCTTGATGACCATAGATTGTGATGTCATGATGACCATAGTGGATGTCTTGATGACCATAGATTGTGATGTCTTGATGACCATAGACTGTGATGTCATGATGACCATCCATTGTGATGTCTTGATGACCATAGATTGTGATGTCATGATGACCATAGATTGTGATGTCATGATGACCATAGTGATGTCTTGATGACCATAGATTGTGATGTCATGATGACCATCCATTGTGATGTCATGATGACCATAGACTGTGATGTCATGATGACCATAGATTGTGATGTCATGATGACCATAGACTGTGATGTCATGATGACCATAGTGATGTCTTGATGACCATAGACTGTGATGTCATGATGACCATAGTGATGTCATGATGACCATAGACTGTGATGTCTTGATGACCATAGACTGTGATGTCATGATGACCATAGATTGTGATGTCATGATGACCATAGTGATGTCTTGATGACCATAGACTGTGATGTCATGATGACCATAGATTGTGATGTCATGATGACCATAGTGATGTCTTGATGACCATAGACTGTGATGTCTTGATGACCATAGATTGTGATGTCATGATGACCATAGATTGTGATGTCTTGATGACCATAGACTGTGATGTCTTGATGACCATAGACTGTGATGTCATGATGACCATAGTGATGTTATGATGACCATAGACTGTGATGTCATGATGACCATAGATTGTGATGTCATGATGACCATATATGTGATGTCTTGATGACCATAGATTGTGATGTCATGATGACCATAGATTGTGATGTCTTGATGACCATAGATTGTGATGTCATGATGACCATAGTGATGTCTTGATGACCATAGATTGTGATGTCATGATGACCATAGACTGTGATGTCATGATGACCATAGACTGTGATGTCATGATGACCATAGATTGTGATGTCATGATGACCATAGTGATGTCTTGATGACCATAGATTGTGATGTCATGATGACCATAGACTGTGATGTCTTGATGACCATAGTGATGTCATGATGACCATAGACTGTGATGTCATGATGACCATAGATTGTGATGTCATGATGACCATAGTGATGTCTTGATGACCATAGACTGTGATGTCATGATGACCATAGTGATGTCTTGATGACCATAGTGATGTCATGATGACCATAGACTGTGATGTCATGATGACCATAGATTGTGATGTCATGATGACCATAGTGATGTCTTGATGACCATAGACTGTGATGTCATGATGACCATAGTGATGTCATGATGACCATAGTGATGTCTTGATGACCATAGACTGTGATGTCTTGATGACCATAGATTGTGATGTCATGATGACCATAGATTGTGATGTCTTGATGACCATAGATTGTGATGTCATGATGACCATAGTGATGTCTTGATGACCATAGACTGTGATGTCATGATGACCATAGATTGTGATGTCATGATGACCATAGATTGTGATGTCATGATGACCATAGATTGTGATGTCATGATGACCATAGACTGTGATGTCATGATGACCATAGATTGTGATGTCTTGATGACCATAGACTGTGATGTCATGATGACCATAGATTGTGATGTCATGATGACCATAGTGATGTCTTGATGACCATAAGACTGTGATGTCTTGATGACCATAGACTGTGATGTCATGATGACCATCCATTGTGATGTCTTGATGACCATAGTGATGTCTTGATAACCATAGATTGTGATGTCATGATGACCATCGATTGTGATGTCTTGATGACCATAGTGATGTCTTGATGACCATAGACTGTGATGTCTTGATAACCATAGATTGTGATGTCATGATGACCATCGATTGTGATGTCTTGATGACCATAGTGATGTCTTGATGACCATCGTTTGTGATGTCATGATGACCATAGACTGTGATGTCTTGATGACCATAGTGATGTCTTGATGACCATCGTTTGTGATGTCTTGATGACCATAGACTGTGATGTCTTGATGACCATAGATTGTGATGTCATGATGACCATAGATTGTGATGTCATGATGACCATAGATTGTGATGTCTTGATGACCATAGATTGTGATGTCATGATGACCATCCATTGTGATGTCTTGATGACCATAGTGATGTCTTGATACCATAGATTGTGATGTCATGATGACCATAGTGATGTCTTGATGACCATAGTGATGTCTTGATAACCATAGATTGTGATGTCATGATGACCATAGTGATGTCTTGATGACCATCGATTGTGATGTCATGATGACCATAGTGATGTCTTGATGACCATCGATTGTGATGTCATGATGACCATAGATTGTGTGCAGAGAGGGATGACATAGTGATATACTGTGTGCAGAGAGGGATGACATAGTGATATACTGTGTACAGGGATGTATGACATAGTGATATACTTTGTCAGATAGGGATGACATAGTGATCATACTGTGTGCAGGAGGGATGACATAGTGATATACTTTGTGCAGATAGGGATGACATAGTGATATACTGTGTGCAGAGAGGGATGACATAGTGATCATACTGTGTCAGGAGGGGATGACATAGTGATTACTGATGTCAAGAGGGATGACATAGTGACGTACTGTGTACAAGAGGATGAACATATGTGATATACTGTGTGCAGAGAGGGATGACATAGTGACATTACTGTGTGCAGAGAGGGATGAATATGATATGATCTGTGTACAGAGTAGGGATGACATAGTGATGACATACTGATTGTGATGAGGGGATGACCATAGTGATATACTTGTGACAAGAGGGATGATCATAGTGATCATAACTGTGTGCAGAGAGGGATGACATAGTGACATACTGTGTGCAGAGAGGGATGACATAGTGACATACTGTGTACAGGAAGGGATGACATAGTGAATACTGTGTACAGAGAGGGATGACATAGTGACATACTGTGTGCAGACAGGGATGACATAGTGATATACTGTGTGCAGAGAGGGATGACATAGTGATATACTGTGTACAAGAGGGATGACATAGTGACATACTGTGTACAGAGAGGGATGACATAGTGATATACTGTGTGCAGAGAGGGATGACATAGTGATATATTGTGTACAGGGGGATGACATAGTGATATACTGTGTGCAGAGAGGGATGACATAGTGACATACTGTGTGCAGAGAGGGATGACATAGTGATATACTGTGTGCAGAGAGGATGACATAGTGATATACTGTGTACAGGGAGGGATGACATGTGACATACTGGTGCAGAGAGGGATGACATAGTGACATACTGTGTCAGAGAGGGATGACATGTGACATATGCTGTGCAGAGAGGGATGACATAGTGAATACTGTGTACAGAGAGGGATGACATAGTGACATACTGTGTACAGAGAGGGATGACATAGTGAATACTGTGTGCAAGAGGATGACATAGTGATATACTGTGTACGAGAGGGATGCATGTGACATAGTGACATAGTACTGTGACATCGTGTACAGGAGGGATGACATAGTGACATACTGTGCCAGAGAGGGATGACATAGTGATATACTGTGTGCAGAGAGGGATGACATAGTGACTATACTGTGTACAGAGAGGGATGACATAGTGATATACTGGTACAGAGAGGGATGACATAGTGACATACTGTGTCAAGAGGGATGACATAGTGAATACTGTGTGCAGGAGGGATGACATAGTGATATACTGTGTGCAGAGAGGGATGACATAGTGACATACTGTGTACAGAGAGGGATGACATAGTGAATAACTGTGTACAGAGAGGGATGACATAGTGATATACTGTGTGCAGAGAGGGATGACATAGTGACATACTGTGTACAGAGAGGGATGACATAGTGATATACTGTGTACTAGAGAGGATGACATAGTGACATACTGTGTGCAGAAGGGATGACATAGTGATATACTGTGTACAGAGAGGGATGACATAGTGACATACTGTGTACAAGAGGGATGACATAGTGACATACTGTGTACAGAGAGGGATGACATAGTGACATACTGTGTGCAGAGAGGGATGACATAGTGACATACTGTGTCAGAGAGGGATGACATAGTGACATACTGTGTGCAGAGAGGGATGACATAGTGAATACGTGTGCAGAGAGGGATGACATAGTGACATACTTGTTACAGAGAGGGATGACATAGTGATATACTGTGTGCAGAGAGGGATGACATAGTGACATACTGTGTGCAGAGAGGGATGACATAGTGATATACTGTGACAGAGAGGGATGACATAGTGATATACTGTGTGCAGAGGGATGACATAGTGATATACTGTGTGCAGAGAGGGATGACATAGTGACATACTGTGTGCAGAGAGGATGACATAGTGATATACTGTGTGCAGAGAGGGATGACATAGTGACATACTGTGTACAGAGGGATGACATAGTGACATACAGTGTGACAGAGAGGGATGACATAGTGATATACTGTGTGACAGAGAGGGATGACATAGTGACATACTGTGTGCAGAGAGGGATGACATAGTGACATACTGTGTCAGAGAGGGATGACATAGTGATATACTGTTGCAGAGAGGGATGACATAGTGACATACTGTGTGCAGAGAGGGATGACATAGTGACATACTGTGTACAGAGAGGGATGACATAGTGACATACTGTGTACAGAGAGGGATGACATAGTGACATACTGTGTGCAGAGAGGGATGACATAGTGACATTACTGTGTGCAGAGAGGGATGACATAGTGACATACTGTGTACAGAGAGGGATGACATAGTGAATACTGTGTACAGAGAGGGATGACATAGTGACATACTGTGTACAGAGAGGGATGACATAGTGACATACTGTGTGCAGAGAGGGATGACAAAGTGATTTACTGTGTGCAGAGAGGGATGATATAGTGACATACTGTGTACAGAGAGGGATGACATAGTGTCATACTGTGTACAGAGAGGGATGACATAGTGACATACTGTGTACAGAGAGGGATGACATAGTGACATACTGTGTACAGAGAGGGATGACATAGTGACATACTGTGTGCAGAGAGGGATGACATAGTGATGTACTGTGTACAGTGAGGGATAACATAGTGACATACTGTGTGCAGAGAGGGATGACATAGTGACATACTGTGTACAGAGAGGGATGACATAGTGACATACTGTGTGCAGAGAGGGATGACAAAGTGATATACTGTGTACAGAGAGGGATGACATAGTGACATACTGTGTGCAGAGGGATGACATAGTGACATACTGTGTACAGGAAGGGATGACATAGTGACATACTGTGTACAGAGAGGGATGACATAGTGATATACTGTGTGCAGAGAGGGAGGACATAGTGATATGCTGTGTGCAGGGATGGATGACATAGTGATATACTGTGTACAGAGAGGATGACATAGTGACACACTGTGTGCAGAGAGGGATGACATAGTGACAGACTGTGTACAGAGATGGATGACATAGTGATATACTGTGCAGGGAGGGATGACATAGTGACATACTGTGTACAGAGAGGGATGACATAGTGACATACTGTGTACAGAGAGGGATGACATAGTGATATACTGTACAGAGAGGGATGACATAGTGATATACTGTGTGCATAGAGGGATGACATAGTGACATACTGTGTACAGAGAGGGATGACATAGTGACATACTGTATAGAGAGGGATGACATAGTGATATACTGTGTGCAGAGAGGGATGACATAGTGACATACTGTACAGAGAGGGATGACATAGTGACATACTGTGTGCAGAGAGGGATGACATAATGCCATACTGTGTACAGAGAGGGATGACATAGTGACATTTTGTGTGCAGGGAGGGATGACATAATGACATACTGTGTACAGAGAGGGATGACATAGTGACATACTGTGTGCAGAGAAGGATGACATAGTGACATACTGTGTACAGAGAGGGATGACATAGTGACATACTGTGTGCAGGGAGGGATGACATAGTGATATACTGTGTGCAGAGAGGGATGACAAAGTGACATACTGTGTACAGAGAGGGATGACATAGTGATATACTGTGTGCAGAGAGGGATGACATAGTGATATACTGTGTACAGAGAGGGATGACATAGTTATATACTGTGTACAGAGAGGGATGACATAGTGATATACTGTGTACAGAGAGGGATGACATAGTGACATACTGTGTGCAGAGAGGGATGACATAGTGACATACTGTGTACAGAGAGGGATGACATAGTGACATACTGTGTACAGAGAGGGATGACATAGTGATATACTGTGTACAGAGAGGGATGACATAGTGACATACTGTGTGACAGAGAGGGATGACATAGTGACATACTGTGTACAGAGAGGGATGACATAGTGACATACTGTGTGCAGAGAGGGATGACATAGTGATATACTGTGTACAGAGAGGGATGACATAGTGACATACTTGTGCAGAGAGGGATGACATAGTGACATACTGTGTACAGAGAGGGATGACATAGTGACATACTGTGTGCAGAGAGGGATGACATAGTGAATACTGTGTACAGAGAGGGATGACATAGTGACATACTGTGTGCAGAGAGGGATGACATAGTGACTATACTGTGTACAGGAGGGATGACATAGTGACATACTGTGTGCAGAGAGGGATGACATAGTGACATACTGTGTGAGAGAGGGATGACATAGTGACATACTGTGTGCAGAGAGGGATGACATAGTGATATACTGTGTACAGAGAGGGATGGACATAGTGACATACTGTGTGCAGGAGGGATGACATAGTGACATACTGTGTACAGAGATGGATGACATAGTGATATACTGTGCAGAGAGGGATGACATAGTGACATACTGTGTCAGAGAGGGATGACATAGTGATATACTGTGTCAAGGAGGGATGACATAGTGATATACTGTGTACAGAGAGGGATGACATAGTGACATACTGTGTGCAGAGAGGGATGACATAGTGATATACTGTGTACAGAGAGGGATGACATAGTGACATACTGTGTTAGAGAGGGATGACATAGTGATATACTGTGTACAGAGAGGGATGACATAGTGACATACTGTACAGAGAGGGATGACATAGTGATATACTGTGTGCAGAGAGGGATGACATAATGTGACATACTGTACAGAGAGGGATGACATAGTGACATACTGTGTGCAGAGAGGGATGACATAATGACATACTGTGTACAGAGAGGGATGACATAGTGACATTTATGTGTGCAGAGAAGGATGACATAGTGACATTACTGTGTACAGAGAGGGATGAACATAGTGACATACTGTGTGCAGAGAAGGGATGACATAGTGACATACTGTGTACAGAGAGGGATGACATAGTGACATACTGTGTGCAGAGAGGGATGACATAGTGATATACTGTGTGCAGAGAGGGATGACATAGTGACATACTGTGTACAGAGAGGGATGACATAGTGATATACTGTGTGCAGAGAGGGATGACAAGTGATAGTGACGAGGTGACATGTTTTTATGTGTACAGAGAGGGATGACATAGTGATATACTGTGTACAGAGAGGGGATGACATAGTGATATACTTTGTGCAGAGAGGGATGACATAGTGACATACTGTGTACAGAGAGGGATGATAGTGACATATGTGACAGGGATGACATGTGACATGTGTACAGAGAGGGATGACATAGTGACATACTGTGTACAGAGAGGGATGACATAGTGACATACTGTGTACAGAGAGGGATGACATAGTGACATACTGTGTGCAGAGAGGGATGACATAGTGATATACTGTGCAGAGAGGGATGACATAGTGACATACTGTGTGCAGAGAGGGGATGACATAGTGACATACTGTGTACAGAGAGGGATGACATAGTGACATACTGTGTACAGAGAGGGATGACATAGTGACATACTGTGTACAGAGAGGGATGACATAGTGACATACTGTGTGCAGAGAGGGGATGACATAGTGACATACTGTGTGCAGAGAGGGATGACATAGTGACTTACTGTGTACAGGAGGGATGACATAGTGACATACTGTGTGCAGAGAGGGATGACATATATGTGACATACTGTGCAGAGGGGGATGACATAGTGACATACTGTGTGCAGAGATGAGGAGGATGGGACAATAGTGATATACTGTGTACAGAGAGGGATGATAGACATAGTAGGGGAACTATACTGTGTGCAGAGAGGGATGACATAGTGATATACTGTGTACAGAGAGGGATGACATAGTGACATACTGTGTACAGAGAGGGATGAACATATGTGCATATACTGTCGTGCAGAGAGGGATAGACATAGTGAATACTGTGTGCAGAGAGGGATGACATAGTGATATACTGTGTACAGAGAGGGATGACATAGTGACATACTGTGTACAGAGAGGGATGACATAGTGACATACTGTGTACAGAGATGAAAGTGATTGACAAAGGGATACATATACTGTAAGGAGGGATGCATAGGACATAGTGTACAAGTAACTGTAGTTGCATGAGAGAGGGATGACATAGTGACATACTGTGTACAGAGAGGGATGACATAGTGAATACTGTGCAGAGAGGGATGACATATGTGATTACTGTGTGCAGAGAGGGATGACATAGTGATATACTGTGTACAGAGAGGGATGACATAGTGACATACTGTACAGAGAGGGATGACATAGTGATTACTGTGTGCAGAGGAGGGATGACATTAGTGGACATACTGTACAATGAGGGATGACATAGTGATATACTATTGTGCAGAGAGGGATGACATAGTGACATACTGTGTACAGAGAGGGATGACATAGTGAGATACTGTTGCAGAGAGGGATGACATAGTGATATACTGTGTACAGAGAGGGATGACATAGTGACATACTGTGTACAGGAAGGGATGACATAGTGACATACTGTGTACAGAGAGGGATGACATATAAATACTGTGTACAGGAGGATGATAGTGAATACTGATGTGACAGAGAGGGATGACATAGTGACATACTGTGTAAGAGAGGGATGACATAGTGACATACTGTGTGCAGAGAGGGATGACATAGTGACATACTGTGTACAGAGAGGGATGACATAGTGACATACTTGTGCAGAGAGGGATGACATAGTGACATACTGTGTGCAGAGAGGGATGACATAGTGATATACTGTGTGCAGAGAGGGATGACATAGTGACATACTGTGTGCAGAGAGGGATATGACATAGGTGACATATACTGTGTCAGAGAGGGATGACATAGTGACATACTGTGTGCAGAGAGGGATGACATAGTGATATACTGTGTGCAGAGAGGAGATTGACATAGTGATATACTGTGCAGAGAGGGATGAATTAGTGTATGACTGTGTACAGAGAGGGATGATATAGTGACATACTGTACAGAGAGGGATGACATAGTGATATACTGTGTGCAGAGAGGGATGACATAGTGACATACTGTACAGAGAGGGATGACATAGTGATATACTGTGTGCAGAGAGGGATGACATAGTGACATACTGTGTGCAGAGAGGGATGACATAGTGACATACTGTGTGCAGAGAGGGATGACATAGTGATACTGTGCAGAGAGGGATGACATAGTGATATACTGTGTACAGAGAGGGATGACATAGTGACATACTGTACAGAGAGGGATGACATAGTGATATACTGTGTGCAGAGAGGGATGACATAGTGACATACTGTACAGAGAGGGATGACATAGTGATATACTATGTGCAGAGAGGGATGACATAGTGACATACTGTGTACAGATAGGGATGACATAGTGATATACTGTGCAGAGAGGGATGACATAGTGATATACTGTGTACAGAGAGGGATGACACTGTGACATACTGTGTACAGGAAGGGATGACATAGTGACATACTGTTGCAGAGAGGGATGACATAGTGATATACTGTGTGCAGAGAGGGATGACATAGTGACATACTGTGTTACAGAGAGGGATGACATAGTGTATATACTGTGTGCAGAGAGGGATAACATAGTGACATACTGTGTACAGAGAGGGATGACATAGTGACATTACTGTGTGCAGAGAGGGATAACATAATGACATACTGTGTACAGAGAGGGATGACATAGTGATATACTGTGTGCAGAGAGGGATAACATAATGATATACTGCATACAGAGAGGGATAACATAATGACATACTGTGTACAGAGAGGGATGACATAGTGACATACTGTGTGCAGAGAGGGATGACATAGTGACATACTGTGTGCAGAGGGATGACATAGTGACATAGTGTGTTGAGAGAGGGATGACAGTGACATACTGTGTGCAGAGAGGGATGACATAATGATATACTGTGTGCAGAGAGGGATGACATAGTGACATACTGTGTGCAGAGAGGGATGACATAGTGACATACTGTGTGCAGAGAGGGATGACATAGTGATATACTGTGTGCAGAGAGGGATGTCATAGTGACATACTGTGTGCAGAGAGGGATGACATAGTGATATACTGTGTGCAGAGAGGGATGACATAGTGATATACTTTGTGCAGAGAGGGATGACATAGTGATATACTGTGTGCAGAGAGGGATGACATAGTGATATACTATGTGCAGAGAGGATGACATAGTGACATACTGTGTGCAGAGAGGGATGACATAGTGACATACTGTGTGCAGAGAGGGATGACATAGTGACATACTGTGTGCAGAGAGGGATAACATAATGATATACTGTGTACAGAGAGGGATGACATAGTGACATACTGTGTGCAGAGAGGGATGACATAGTGACATACTGTGTGCAGAGAGTGATGACATAGTGATATACTGTGTGCAGAGAGGGATGACATAGTGACATACTGTGTACAGAGAAGGATGACATAGTGACATACTGTGTGCAGAGAGGGATGACATAGTGATATACTGTGTGCAAAGCGGGATGACATAGTGACATACTGTGTACAGAGAGGGATGACATAGTGACATACTGTGTGCAGAGAGGGATGACATAGTGACATACTGTGTGCAGAGAGGGATGACATAGTGACATACTGTGTGCAGAGAGGGATGACATAGTGACATACTGTGTACAGAGAGGGATGACATAGTGACATACTGTGTACAGAGAGGGATGACATAGTGACATACTGTGTGCAGAGAGGGATGACAGTGACATACTGTGTACAGAGAGGGATGACATAGTGACATACTGTGTGCAGAGAGGGATGACATAGTGACATACTGTGTACAGAGAGGGATGACATAGTGACATACTGTGTGCAGAGAGGGATGACGGCACTCCATCACGCTGCCATGAAGGGAGAGGAGGAGATCGTGCAGACATTGACGGAGGCCGGCTGTGAACTGAACACACAAGACAAGGTAAACTTCTCATTTGTGTGTTTAACCCATTATAGCATCATTGTCACTTGTCATTAACCCCTTTAATGATAATAAACTAAAAGACCGTGCAGACACCGATGGAAGCTGGCTGTGAACTGAACACAGAGGACAAGTTAGTCATCTTTTTGTTTGTTTAACCCTTTCTGCTATGTTTGTCACTAGTCATTAACCCTTTTATTGATAAATTTACTAAAAGACAGTGCAGACACTAATAGAGGTTGGCTGTGAACTGAACACTTAGGACAAGGTAGACATATCTTTGTTTAACCCTTTATGGTATGGTTGTCACTACTTATGAACCCTTTTAATGATAAGAAACTAAAAGACAGTGCAGACACTGACGGAGGCTGGCTGTGAACTGAACACACAGGACAAGGTAGAGTTATCTTTTTTGTGTTTAACCCTTTGTGGTATGTTTAACACTCGTTATTAACCCCTTTAATGATAATAAAATTGAAGACAGTTCAGACACTAACGAAGACTGGTTGTGAAATGAACACTTAGGTAAACATATCTTTTTTGTTTAACCCTTTGTGGCTGCCCTTCAGTTGTCATTCAACCTCTCCAACGTGTTCAGAATTCAGCAGCTAGGCTTGTTTGTAAAGCCCCTAGATCCCAGTCATGTTCTCCTCTTCTGAAAAAGTTGCATTGGCTTCCAGTTGAACAAAGAATCAAATACAAATGTTGGTGTCTCTGTTACAAAATTCTTACTTGCTCCGCTCCCTCTTATCTGTCTGAACTTCTTCAAGTGTATGTACCATCCAGAACTCTCCGATCCTCTACCGACACAAGAACTTTCTGTGTTCCCCGTTTCAACCGGAAACTGCATGGTCAGAGAGCTTTCTCCCACTCTGCTGCCATGACCTGGAACTCCCTTCCCTATCATATTCGCCATAAGCAATGTCTTCCTTCTTTCAAGTCTAGTCTGAAGACCTATCTTTTCACTCAATACTTTCATTGATCTTCTCTTTCTCTTCTCTCTCAGCCCTGATCATCGTTCCTACATATATGTGTGTGTATGTGTGTGTGTGTGTGTGTGTGTGTGTGTGTGTGTGTGTGTGTGTGTGTGTGTGTGTGTGTGTGAAGCATGTTTATGCGAGCAAGAGAGAGGGAGAGAGAGGGAGAGAGGAAAAGAGAGAGAGAGAGAGGCTGTGCGGGAGAGAGAGAGAGTGAGCAAGGAATATCGGGAGCACGGTAGAGAGCGAGAGTATGGTTGGGGTGGGGCAAGAGAGTGAGAGTATGAGTAAGAGTATGTGTAAGCGTGATAGAATTTGATAGTAGAGAAACTGAGTGGTTGAGAGAGGGAGTGTGTTTGGGTCTCTGTGTGTGTGTGTGTGTGTGTGTGTGTGTGTGTGTGTGTGTGTGTGTGTGTGTGTGTTGAAGAGAAAGAGAGAGAAAATATTTTTGTATGATTGTCACTATTTTTAGTAATATTTGAATTTACTATGTTAATATGTCTTGTTGAACGTAAATTTTATGTTTTATGTTATATAGTGTTAGCAGCGGTATGTTTAAATTTTATGTTGGTGTATCTATTTGTATTTAGTTATATACTGATTTTATGTGAAGCGCTTTGTGCTCTGGAAAGCGCTATATAAATTGCCTTTATTATTATTATTATTATTTTATGTTTGTCACTAGTTATTAACCCCCTTTAATGTTTAATGATAAGAAACTAAAAAGTAGTGCAGACACTCACAGAGGCTGGCTGTGAATAGAACACACAGGACAAGAGTTATTGCTTTTCTGGTTAACCTTTGTTAACACTTTCCCTCCCGCACCCTATCAGCAAGCTGCAAATACTTAAATATTTCAATCCCTCACCCTTATCCACCGACTTCATACCTGATTGTTCATAATTACGTTAGCGGTGTGTGAACACACAGGTCAGGGTATGAACACCCATACACACAGTACCGGGCTGTGAACTGAACACAGGACAAGGCAGACATGTACGGCTTCCATACATCATGTTTATCATCCCTATTATCTGAAATCATCCATCATCACAGCGTGATGAACGTTGTCCCAGATTTTGACACCTTTCATGTCTTCATTGTGTGGTGACTTCATGTTTGGTGTCTTCTTCCACTTCCATGTGTGAGGTAAAGTCAGGTTGGTGTGTTTGGTGTCTGTGGTTCATGTTGTGGTGACTTCAGCTTTGGTGTCTTCTTCCACTTCCATGTGTGAGGTAAAGTCAGGTTGGTGTGTTTGGTGTCTGTGGTTCATGGGAGTTGTTGGTGGAGGGCCATGGTGGTGATGGTGTCTGTACTGGTGGTGTGCAGCGGCGGCGGCGATGGCATGTGTACAGAACGGGTGGACAGCACTGCACAATGCAGCCTGCTGGGATGATGATGATGATGATTATGATTATGATGACGGCGGCATGTGTACAGAACGGGTGGACAGCACTGCACAACGCAGCCTACTGGGATGATGATGATGATGATAATGATGATGACGACAATGATGATGATGATGTGGTAAGGATGATAATGATGATGATGATGATTATGTGTACAGAACGGGTGGACAGCACTGCACAACGCAGCCTACTGGGCTCATGTGGGCGTAGTGGACAAACTGGTCAACAATGGCGCCAGTGTCAGCTTGGTCAACAAGGTTAGTGCTGATTGGCCTGACTGCCTCAGCTTATCATTGATATGTAAATATATGCATGAATGCATTAATTCATTTATATGTCAGGTAATACATTCGTGTGTGTGTGTATAAGCATATATGTCTTTGTATAGTGCATTTATACATTTGTGTGTTCATGTGTGTGAATGTAAGCTTGTATATTTTTATGTATGAATAATGCATTTATACATTTGTGTGTTCATGTGTATGTAAGTTTGTATGTATGTATGTATGTATGTATGTATGTATGTATGTATGTATGTATGTATGTATGTATGTATGTGTGTGTATGAATAGTGCATTTTTACATTTGTGTGTTTATGAATGAATGTTAGCTTGTATATATGTATGTATGCATGCGTGCATGTGTGTATGTATGTATGTATGTGTGTATGTATATGTGTATGTATGTAAATTTGCATGGAACAAGATAGAGGCAGCAGAGATGTGGTTTCTCAGAAGAATGTTGAGAGTTCCATGGACAGCAAAGGAAACAAACGAGACAGTCTTGATGGAGGCAGTCACAAGTAGATCATTCATAAGGAAGATTAGGAAAAGACAGGCAACATTTATAGGCCATTTTATGAGGAAAGGGGAATTGGAGCGCCTGGTCACAACGGGAAAGCTGGAGGGAAGGAGAGCACCGGGTAGACCCAGGGAGAAGATGCTGGACGGACTTGCAGAGTGGCTGGGGACAAGGAGGGTGGAAGAGATGCTTGAGGCAACAAGCGATAGAGACAGATGGAAGTCCATGATCGCCAACGCCATGCGGCAGGGCACCTGATGATGATGATGATGATGATGTTTGCATGTGTGTATGTATGTATGTATGTATGTATGTATGTGTGTGTGTGTGTATGTAAACGTTATGAATAGTACATTTGTGCATTCATGTGTATGTGTGTGTGTAACTGTAAGGTTGTATGTCTATATGACCAGTATACTTATATATATATGTGTGTGTGTGTGTGTAACTGTAAGGTTGTATGTCTATATGACCAGTATACTTATATATATATGTGTGTGTGTGTGTGTAACTGTAAGGTTGTATGTCTATATGACCAGTATACTTATATATATTTGTGTGTGTGTAACTGTAAGGTTGTATGTCTATATGACCAGTATACTTATATATATTTGTGTGTGTGTGTGTGTGTGTAACTGTAAGGTTGTATGTCTATATGACCAGTATACTTATATACATATGTGTGTGTGTAACTGTAAGGTTGTATGTCTGTATGACCAGTATACTTATATATATATGTGTGTGTGTGTGTGTGTGTAACTGTAAGGTTGTATGTCTGTATGACCAGTATACTTATATATATATGTGTGTGTGTGTGTGTAACTGTAAGGTTGTATGTCTGTATGACCAGTATACTTATATATATATGTGTGTGTGTGTGTGTAGCTGTAAGGTTGTATGGTCTATATGACCAGTATACTTATATATATATATGTGTGTGTGTGTAACTGTAAGGTTGTATGTCTGTATGACCAGTATACTTATATATATATATATGTGTGTGTGTAACTGTAAGGTTGTATGTCTGTATGACCAATATACTTATATATTTGTGTGTGTGTGTGTGTGTGTGTGTGTGTGTGTGTGTGTGTGTGTAACTGTAAGGTTGTATGTCTGTATGACCAGTATACTTATATATATATATGTGTGTGTGTGTAACTGTAAGGTTGTATGTCTGTATGACCAGTATACTTATATATATATATATGTGTGTGTGTGTAACTGTAAGGTTGTATGTCTGTATGACCAATATACTTATATTTGTGCATTGATGTGTATGTATATAAGCTTGCATGTATGTATGTATGACTTGTAGATGTATTCATTTGTGTGTTCATGTGTGTTTATGTAACGTAAGTTTGTGTGTTTGTATGTATTCTACATTCATACATTGTGCATTCATGTGTGTGTAAGCTTGTATGTTTGCATGACTAGTACATGTATACATTTGTGCATTCATGTATATAAGCTTGAATGTGTTGAATTAAACAGTTTATGTTTGGATGTGGTGAGTGTGTGTGTGTGTGAGTGTGTGTGTGTGTGTGTGTGTGTGTGTGTGGTGGTGTGTGTGTGTACGCGCACGCACATATGTGCGTGCATGCGGCGTGCGTGTGTGGTGGGGTGTGTGTGTGTGTGTGTTTGCCCTCAGCATCAACGTCTAGCGCTGCACGAGGCAGCTCGCTCACAGAGTCAGGACGAGTCAATGCTGGGTCGTATCGCTCGTCTCCTGATCACTGCAGCTCTGAGTGATGCCTCACAGTGACTTTGGTGAGGTGAGTGGTTAGTGACTAATGGTGAGTGATGGCTGTTGACTTTGGTGAGGTGAATGGTTTAGTGACTAATGGTGAGTGATGGCTGATTGACTTTGGTGAGTGGTTAGTGACTAATGGTGAGTGATGGCTGATGACTTTGGTGAGGTGAGGTGTTTAGTGACTAATGGTGAGTGACTAATGTTGCGCTTAGATTTGATTTTATAGATTTTGGTAACTAATATATGTAGTTATTATTATTATTATATTACTAATGGTGAGTGATGGCTGATGACTTTGGTGAGGTGTTAGTGACTAATGGTGAGTGATGGCTGATGACTTTGGTGAAGGTGTTTGTGACTAATGGTGAGTGATGGCTGATGACTTTGGTGAGGTGTTAGTGACTAAATGGTGAGTGATGGCTGTTACTTTGGTGAGGTGAGATGTTAGTGACTAATGGTGAGTGATGGCTGATGACTTTGGTGAGTGTTAGTGACTAATGGTGAGTGATGGCTGATGACTTTGGTGAGGTGTTAGTGACTAATGGTGAGTGATGGCTGTGACTTTGGTGAGGTTGTTAGTGACTAATGGTGAGTGATGGCTGTTGACTTTGGTGAGGTGTGTTAGTACTAATGGTGAGTGATGGCTGTTGACTTTGGTGTGGTGTTAGTAACTAATGGTGAGTGATGGCTGTTGACTTTGGTGAGGTGAGTGTTAGTAACTAATGGTGAGTGATGGCTGTTGACTTGGTGTGGTGTTAGTACTAATGGTGAGTGATGGCTGTTGACTTTGGTAGTGGTGTTAGTAACTAATGGTGAGTGATGGCTGTGACTTTGGTGAGTGAGTGTTAGTGACTAATGGTGAGTGATGGCTGATGACTTTGTGTGTGAGGTGTATAGTGACTAATGGTGAGTGATGGCTGTTGACTTTGGTGAGGTGTTAGTAACTAATGGTGAGTGATGGCTGATGACTTTGGTGAGGTGTTAGTAGACTAATGTGAGTGATGGCTGATGACTTTGGTGAGTAGTGGTTAGTAACTAATGGTGAGTGATGGCTGTTGACTTTGGTGTGTGTGAGGTGTTAGTAACTAATGTGAGTGTGGCTGTATTGGTGTGAGTGTTAGTATATGGTGAGTGATGGCTGTTGACTTGGTGATGTGTTAGTGACTAATGTGAGTGATGGCTGATGACTTTGGTGAGTGAGTGTTAGTGACTAATGGTGAGTGATGGCTGATGTCTTTGGTGAGGTGAGGTGTTAGTGACTAATGGTGAGTGATGGCTGATGTCTTTGGTGAGTGGGTGTTGTGACTAATGGTGAGTGATGGCTGTGACTTGGTGAGTGATGTTAGTGACTAATGGTGAGTGATGGCGTTGACTTTGGTGAGGTGAAGTTAGTGACTAATGGTGAGTGATGGCTGTGACTTTGGTGATGAGGTGTTAGTGACTAATGGTGAGTGATGGCTGTGACTTTGGTGAGTGTGTTAGTGACTAATGGTGAGTGATGGCTGTTGACTTTGGTGAGTTAGGTGTTAGTGACTAATGGTGAGTGATGGCTGATGCTTTGGTGAGGTGAGTGGTTAGTGACTAATGGTGAGTGATGGCTGTTGACTTTGGTGAGGTGAGTTAGTACTAATGGTGAGTGATGGCTGATGACTTGGTGAGGTGAGGTGTTAGTAACTAATGGTGAGTGATGGCTGTTACTTTGGTGTGGTGTTAGTACTAATGGTGAGTGATGGCTGTTACCTTGGTGAGGTGTTAGTGACTAATGGTGAGTGATGGCTGTTGACTTTGGTGAGGTGTTAGTGACTAATGGTGAATGATGGCTGTTACTTTGGTGATGGTGTTAGTGACTAATGGTGAGTGATGGCTGATGTCTTTGGTGAGGTGTTAGTGACTAATGGTGAGTGATGGCTGTTACTTTGGTGAGGTGAGGTGTTAGTGACTAATGGTGAGTGATGGCTGATGACTTTGGTGAGGTGTTAGTGACTAATGGTGAGTGATGGCTGATGACTTTGGTGAGGTGTTAGTGACTAATGGTGAGTGATGGCTGTGACTTTGGTGAGGTGTTAGTGACTAATGGTGAGTGATGGCTGTTGACTTTGGTGAGGTGTTAGTACTAATGGTGAGTGATGGCTGTTACTTTGGTGGTAGGTGTTAGTGACTAATGTGAGTGATGGCTGTTACTTTGGTGTGGTGTTAGTAACTAATGGTGAGTGATGGCTGTTGACTTGGTGAGGTTAGTGACTAATGGTGAGTGATGGCTGTACTTTGGTGTGAGGTGTTAGTGACTAATGGTGAGTGATGGCTGATGCTTTGGTGAGTGGTTAGTGACTAATGGGAGTGATGGCGATGCTTTGGTGAGGTGTTAGGACAATGGTGAGTGATGGCTGTTGACTTTTGAGGTGTTAGTGATAATGGTGAGTGATGGCTGTGACTTTGGTGAGGAGTGTATGACTAATGGTGAGTGATGGCTGTGACTTTGGTGGGTGTTAGTGACTAATGGTGAGTATGGCTGTGACTTTGGTGGTGAGTGTAGTGACTAATGTGAGTGATTGTTGCTTGATTGTGTTATCATTTGGCTATTTTTGGTATAGTTTATACTAATGGTGGTGATGGTGTGACTTGGTGAGTGTTAGTACTAATGGTGATGATGGCTGTGACTTTGGTGATGTTTGTACTATGGTGAGTGATGGTGTACTTGTGGTGTTGTGACATGGTGATGATGGCTGTTACTTGGTGAGGGTGTTAGTGCTATGGTGGTGATGGCTGTTATTGGTGAGGTGTTAGTGACAATGTGATGATGGCTGTTACTTTGGTGAGGTGTTAGGACTAATGTGAGTGATGCTGATCTTTGGTGAGGTGTTAGTGACTATGGTGAGTGATGGCTGTTACTTGGTGAGGTAGTGTTAGTACTAATGGTGAGTGATGGCTGTGACTTTGGTGGGTGTTAGTACTATGTGAGTGATGCTGTGACTTTGGTGAGGTGTTAGTACTATGGTGATGATGGCTGTGACTTGGTGGTGTTAGTAACTAATGGTGAGTGATGGCTGTTGACTTTGGTGGGTGTTAGTACTAATGGTGAGTGATGGCTGTTACTTGGTGAGGTGAGTTAGTGACTAATGGTGAGTGATGGCTGTCTTTGTGTGGTGTTAGTAATAATGGTGATGTGGCTGTTGACTTTGGTGAGGTGTTTGATAATGGTAGTGATGGTGTACTTTGGTAGTGAGGTGTTGTGACTAATGGTGATGAGGCTGATGACTTGGTGAGGTGTTGTGACTAATGGAGTGATGTGATGACTTTGGTGAGGTGTTAGGACTATGGTGATGATGGCTGTTGACTTTGTGAGGTGTTAGTGACTAATGGTGAGTGATGGCTGTGACTTGTGGGTGAGTGTTAGTGACTAATGGTGAGTGATGGCTGTGACTTTGGTGAGGTGTTAGTGACTAATGTGAGTAATGGCTGATGACTTTGGTGAGGTGAGTGTTAGTGACTAATGGTGAGTGATTGTGCGCTAGATTTGATTTTATAAATTTTGGCTTATATATTGTAATTATTATTATTTTACTAATGGTGAGTGATGGTGATGACTTTGTGAGGTGTTGTGACTAATGGTGAGTGATGGCTGAGACTTTGGTGAGTGTTGTGACTAATGGTGAGTGATGGCTGATGACTTTGGTGAGGTGTTAGTGACAAATGGTGAGTGATGGCTGTTATTTGGTGAGGTGGAGTTAGTGACTAATGGTGAGTGATGGCTGATGACTTTGGTGAGGTGTTAGTGACAAATGGTGAGTGATGGCTGATGACTTTGGTGAGGTGTTAGTGACTAATGTGAGTGATGGCTGATGACTTTGGTGAGGTGTTAGTGACTAATGGTGAGTGAGGCTGTTGACTTTGGTGGTGAGTGGTTAGTAATTAATGGTGAGTGATGGCTGTTGACTTTGGTGTGGTGTTAGTAACTAATGGTGAGTGATGGCTGTTGACTTTGGTGATAGTGTTAGTAACTAATGGTGAGTGATGGCTGTGACTTGTGTGGTGTTAGTAACTAATGGTGAGTGATGGCTGTTGACTTTGGTGGGTTTAGTGACTAATGGTGAGTGATGGCTGATGACTTTGGTGTGGTGAGTGGTTAGTGACTAATGGTGAGTGATGGCTGATGACTTTGGTGAGGTGAGTGGTTAGTGACTAATGGTGAGTGATGGCTGATGACTTTGGTATGGTGAGTGGTTAGTGACTAATGGTGAGTGATGGCTGATGACTTTGGTGTGGTGAGTGGTTAGTGACTAATGGTGAGTGATGGCTGATGACTGGTGAGCTGAGTTGTTATAATGTGTCATCATGTGGTGTGATGTTATAATGTGGTATATGTGACATGATATTATGGTGTGATGTATATCATATGGTGTGGTATGATGTTATAATGTGGTATGCTGTGGTATGAAGTGTTATAGAGAATGTGGTATAAGGTTATAATATTGTATGTGTTAAAATGTATGATGTGGTATGATGTGTTGTCTGTTAATGTGATATGAGGTGTAATGTGGTATATTATAACATGGTATGATTGTTATGATGTGGTATTGTTATAATGTGGTATAATGTGTTATAATATGGTATGATGTAGTATGATGTGGTATACTGTTATATAATATGGTATGATGTATTATAATGTGGTATGATGTGTTATAATGTGGTATGATGTGTTTTAATATGGTATGATGTAGTATGTGGTATACTGTTATAATATGGTATGATGTATTATAATGTGGTATGATGTGTTATAATGTGGTATGATGTGTTATACTGTGGTATACATGGTATGTGTTATGATGTGGTATTGTGTGATAGAATTGTGATGTGTTATAATGTGATGTGATACATTGTATGTGTGGTATAATGTGTTGTAATGTGGTGTTGTATGTTATGGTATGATTGTTACAATGTGCTATGATGTGGTATGATGTGGTATCTGGCTGATTTCACCCGTCTGATGTTATAATGTGGTATGATGTGTTATAACATGGTATGATGTGTTGTAATGTGGTATGATGTGTTATGTGGTATGATGTGTGGTGATGTGGTATGATTGTTATAATGACTATGATGTGTTAAAATGTGGTATCATGTGTTATGATGTATTATGATGTAGTATGATGTGTGATAATGTGTATAAAATGGTGTGTTGTGTTGTAATGTGGTATGTGTTATAATGTAGTATGATTGTTATAGTTTGGTATGATGTGTTAAAATGTAGTTTGATTTAGTTTGGTATGATGTTATAATGGGATATGTGTTATAATGTAGTATGATTGTTATGTGTTATGATGTGTTATAGTGTAATATGTGGTATGATGTGTTATAATGTGGTATAATGTTATGATGTGTTATAACATGGTGTGCTGTGTTATAATGTGGTGTGATAATGTATGATGTGTTATAATGTGTTGCAATATGGTGGGATATGTTGTAATGTGATATGATGTGTGATAATGTATGATTGTCATAATGTTGTATGTGTCATAATGTGGTATGTGGTATATGTGATATGATGTGATATTATGTGTTATAGTGTGGTATGGTGTTATAATTTTGTATGATGTATAATGTGTGTGATATGGTCTGTTATAATGTGGTATGATGTGTTATAATGTGGTGTAATGTGTTATGTGGTATGATTGTTATAATGTGGTATGATGTGTTATAATGTGGTGTAATGTGTTATGTGGTATGATTGTTATAATGTGGTATGATGTGTTATAATGTGGTGTAATGTGTTATGTGGTATGATTGTTATAATGTGGTATGATGTGTTTTAATATGGTATGATATGTTGTAATGTGGTATGATGCATTGTAATGTGGCATGATGTGTTACATGTGGTATGGTGTGTTATATGGTATATGTTGTAATGTGGTACAGTGTGTTGTAGTCTGGTATGATGTGCATATGGTACAATGTGTTATAGTGTGATTGTGTTATAATGTGGTATGTGTTATAATGTGGTCTGATGTGTTATGGGATATGAAATGATGTGTTATAATGTGATATGTGTTATAATGTGGTCTGATGTTTTATGGGATATGAAATGATGTGTTATAATGTGATATGTGTTATAATGTGGTCTGATATGTTATAATGTGGTATGACATGATGTGGTATAATGTGGTATATGTGGCAGGCTGATTTCACCAGTCTGATGTTTGCGGCGTATCACGGCCACGCTGAAGTTGTCAGAGCTCTGTTGGATGCTGACTGTGACATTAATGCTCATGGCTCCATTGTAAGTGTATCTGTGTGTGTGTGTGTGTGTGTGTGTGTGTGTGTGTGTGTGTTGTGTGTGTGTGTGTGTGTGTGTGTGTGTGTGTGTGTTGTCTGTGTGTGTGTGTTTTTTTTTCTGTGTGTGTGTGTCTGTGTGTGTGTTTGTCTGTGCGTGTATGTCTGTGTGTGTGTGTCTGTGTGTGTGTTGTGTGTGTGTGTGTGTGTGTGTGTGTGTGTCTGTGCGTGTATGTCTGTGTGTGTGTCTGTGTGTGTGTCTGTGTCTGTGTGTGTGTCTTTGTTTGTGCATGTATGTCTGTGTGTGTGTGTGTGTGTGTGTGTGTGTGTCTGTGTGTGTGTGTGTGGCTTGTCTGTGGGTGTATGTCTGTGTGTGTGTCTGTGTGTGTGTGTCTGTGTTTGTGCATGTATGTCTGTGTGTGTGTGTGTGTGTGTGTGTGTGTGTGTGTGTTGTGTGTTTGTGTCTGAGTGTGTGTGTGTGTGTGTGTGTGTGTGTGTGTGTGTGTGTGTTTGTCTGTGTGTGTGTCTGAGTGTGTGTGTGTGTGTGAGTGTCTGTGTGTTTGTCTTTGTGTGTGTCTGAGTGTGTGTGTGTGTGTGTCTGTGTATGTCTGTGTGTTTGTCTGTGTAGTGTGTGGTTGTTGTGTGTGTGTGTGTGTGATGTGTGTTGTGGTGTGTGTGTTGTGTTGTGTCTGAGTGTGTGATGTGGGTGATGTCTGTGTGTTGTTTGTGTTGATTTGAGTGTGTGTGTCGGTGTGTGTGTGTTGTCTTGTAGATGTGTGTGTGGTGTTGTGTGTTGTCGTGGTTTGATGTGTGTTGGGTTGTGTGCATGTGTGTGTGTGTTGTGTAGATCAGTGGTGTGTCGTGTTTGTGTGTTGTCATGTGTTTAGTGTGTGGTCACTGTGTGTTGTCAGTATAGAGTAGACATGTGTGTGATGTTGTTGTGTGGTCTGAGTAATATAACGATGTGTATGGTTGTGTTGTTGTGTGGTCGATGTAATGTGATGATGTGTGATGTCACCTGTGTGTGTTGTGCAGGTGATGATACTGTGTGGTGGTGGTTTGATGTGTGTTGTGTATGAGAAATACATGGTGATGATGTTGTGTGCTGTAAGATATTAGAGATATGGTATACTGTGTGATGTCGAGTAACTGGTGTGACCTGATGTGTCAGTAATGTGATAACATGGTGAGTGACCTGATGTTGTGCTAAGAAAACATGGTGAGTCACTGTGTGGTGTGTCAGTAAGAAAACATGGTGAGTACCTGTTGTTGTCGTAAAAAAACATGGTGAGTCACTGTTGTTGTCTGTGTAAGAAACATGGTGGTCCCTGTTGTTGTCAGTAGAAACATGGTGAGTACTGTGTGTTGTCATGTAAGAAAAACATGGTGATCACTGTTGTGTTGTCTGTAAGAAAAATGGTGATCACTTGTTGTTCATGTAAGAAAACATGGTGAGTCACCTGTTGTTGCAGTAAAAACAGTATCACTGTGTTGTGCATAAGAAAAACATGGTGAGTCACTGTGTTGTCATAAGAAAAACAGGTGAGTCACTGTGTTGTCGTAAGAAAAACAGGTGATCACCTGTGTGTTGTCAGTAAGAAAAACATGGTGAGTCACCTGTGTTGTCATAAGAAAAACATGGTGAGTCACCTGTGTTGTGTGTAAGAAAACATGGTGAGTCACCTGTTGTGTTGTCATAAGAAAAACATGGTGAGTCACCTGTTGTGTTGTCTGTAAGAAAAATGGTGATCACCTGTGTTGTTGTCAGTAAGAAAAACTGTGAGTCACCTGTGGCAGTAAGAAAAACATGGTGAGTCACTGTGTGTTGTCGTAAGAAAAACATGGTGAGTCACTGTGTTGTTTCAGTAAGAAAACATGGTGAGTCACCTGTTGTTGTCGTAAAAAACATGGTGAGTCACCTGTTGTTGTCAGTAAGAAAAACATGGTGAGTCACCTGTTGTTGTTGTCGTAAGAAAAACATGGTGAGTCACCTGTTGTTGTTGTCAGTAAGAAAAACATGGTGAGTCACCTGTGTTGTTGTCTGTAAGAAAAACATGGTGAGTCACCTGTTGTTGTCAGTAAGAAAAACATGGTGAGTCACCTGTTGTTGTTGTCTGTAAGAAAACATGGTGAGTCACCTGTTGTTGTTGTCAGTAAGAAAAACATGGTGAGTCACCTGGTGTTGTCAGTAAGAAAAACATGGTGAGTCACCTGTGTTGTTGTCGTAAGAAAAACATGGTGAGTCACCTGTTTGTTGTCAGTAAGAAAAACATGGTGAGTCACCTGTTTTGTGTCAGTAAGAAAAACATGGTGAGTCACCTGTTGTTGTCGTAAGAAAAACATGGTGAGTCACCTGTTGTTGTTGTCGTAAGAAAACATGGTGAGTCACCTGTTGTTGTTGTCGTAAGAAAACATGGTGATCACCTGTTGTTGTTGTCAGTAAGAAAAACATGGTGAGTCACCTGTGTTGTTGTCGTAAGAAAAACATGGTGAGTCACCTGTGTTGTGTCTGTAAAAAAACAGGTGAGTCACTGTTGTTGTCAGTAAGAAAAACATGGTGAGTCACCTGTGTTGTCAGTAAGAAAAACATGGTGAGTCACCTGTTGTTGTCGTAAGAAAAACATGGTGAGTCACCTGTTGTTGTTGTCAGTAAAAAAACATGGTGAGTCACCTGTTTTGTTGTCAGTAAGAAAAACATGGTGAGTCACCTGTGTGTTGTCTGTAAGAAAAACATGGTGAGTCACCTGTTGTTGTCATAAGAAAAACATGGTGAGTCACCTGTTGTTGTGTCAAGTAAGAAAACTGGTGAGTCACCTGTTGTTGTTGTCGTAAGAAAAACATGGTGAGTCACCTGTTTTGTTGTCAGTAAGAAAAACATGGTGAGTCACTGTTTGTTGTGTCTGTCAGTAAGAAAAACATGGTGAGTCACCTGTTGTTGTCGTAAGAAAAACATGGTGAGTCACCTGTTGTTGTCAGTAAGAAAAACATGGTGAGTCACCTGTTGTTGTCAGTAAGAAAAACATGGTGAGTCACCTGTTGTTGTTGTCAGTAAGAAAAACATGGTGAGTCACCTGTTGTTTTGTCAGTAAGAAAAACATGGTGAGTCACCTGTTTGTTGTCGTAAGAAAAACATGGTGAGTCACCTGTTGTTGTCAGTAAGAAAAACATGGTGAGTCACCTGTTGTTGTTGTCAGTAAGAAAAACATGGTGAGTCACCTGTTGTTGTCGTAAGAAAAACATGGTGAGTCACCTGTTGTTGTTGTCTGTAAGAAAAACATGGTGAGTCACCTGTTGTTGTTGTCAGTAAGAAAACATGGTGAGTCACCTGTTGTTGTTGTCAGTAAGAAAAACATGGTGAGTCACCTGTTGTTGTTGTCTGTAAGAAAAACATGGTGAGTCACCTGTTGTTGTCAGTAAGAAAAACATGGTGAGTCACCTGTTGTTGTCAGTAAGAAAAACATGGTGAGTCACCTGTTGTTGTGTCAGTAAGAAAAACATGGTGAGTCACCTGTTGTTGTCAGTAAGAAAAACATGGTGAGTCACCTTGTTGTTGTCTGTAAGAAAAACATGGTGAGTCACCTGTTGTTTGTCAGTAAGAAAAACATGGTGAGTCACCTGTTGTTGTCATGTAAGAAAAACATGGTGAGTCACCTGTTGTTGTTCGTAAGAAAAACATGGTGAGTCACCTGTTGTTGTTGTCGTAAGAAAACACATGGTGAGTCACCTGTTGTTGTTGTCAGTAAGAAAAACATGGTGAGTCACCTGTTGTTGTTGTCAGTAAGAAAAACATGGTGAGTCACCTTTGTTGTCAGTAAGAAAAACATGGTGAGTCACCTGTTGTTGTCAGTAAGAAAAACATGGTGGTCACCTGTTGTTGTCGTAAGAAAAAATGGTGAGTCACCTGTTGTTGTCAGTAAGAAAAACATGGTGAGTCACCTGTGTTGTTGTCAGTAAGAAAAACATGGTGAGTCACCTGTTGTTGTCAGTAAGAAAAACATGGTGAGTCACCTGTTGTTGTTCAGTAAGAAAAACATGGTGAGTCACCTGTTGTTGTTGTCGTAAGAAAAACATGGTGAGTCACCTGTTGTTGTTGTCAGTAAAAAAACATGGTGAGTTCACCTGTTTTGTTGTCAGTAAGAAAAACATGGTGAGTCACCGTTGTTGTTGTCAGTAAGAAAAACATGGTGAGTCACCTGTTGTTGTCAGTAAGAAAAACATGGTGAGTCACCTGCTGTTGTCAGTAAGAAAAACATGGTGAGTCACCTGTTGATGTCTGTAAGAAAAACATGGTGTCACCTGTTGTTGTCAGTAAGAAAAACATGGTGAGTCACCTGTTGTTGTTGTCAGTAAGAAAAACATGGTGAGTCAACTGTTGTTGTCAGTAAGAAAAACATGGTGAGTCACCTGTTGTTGTTGTCAGTAAGAAAAACATGGTGAGTCACCTGTTGTTGTTGTCTGTAAGAAAAACATGGTGAGTCACCTGTTGTTGTTGTCAGTAAGAAAAACATGGTGAGTCACCTGTTGTTGTCAGTAAGAAAAACATGGTGAGTCACCTGTTGTTGTCAGTAAGAAAAACATGGTGAGTCACCTGTTGTTGTCAGTAAGAAAAACATGGTGAGTCACCTGTTGTTGTCAGTAAGAAAAACATGGTGAGTCACCTGTTGTTGTCAGTAAGAAAAACATGGTGAGTCACCTGTTGTTGTCAGTAAGAAAAACATGGTGAGTCACCTGTTGTTGTCAGTAAGAAAAACATGGTGAGTCACCTGTTGTTGTCAGTAAGAAAAACATGGTGAGTCACATGTTGTTGTCTGTAAGAAAAACATGGTGAGTCACCTGTTGTTGTCTGTAAGAAAAACATGGTGAGTCAACTGTTTTGTTGTCAGTAAGAAAAACATGGTGAGTCACCTGTTGTTGTCAGTAAGAAAAACATGGTGAGTCACCTGTTGTTGTTGTCTGTAAGAAAAACATGGTGAGTCACCTGTTGTTGTCAGTAAGAAAAACATGGTGAGTCACCTGTTGTTGTCTGTAAGAAAAACATGGTGAGTCAACTGTTGTTGTTGTCAGTAAGAAAAACATGGTGAGTCACCTGTTGTTGTCTGTAAGAAAAACATGGTGAGTCACCTGTTGTTGTCAGTAAGAAAAACATGGTGAGTCACCTGTTGTTGTTGTCTGTAAGAAAAACATGGTGAGTCACCTGTTGTTGTCAGTAAGAAAAACATGGTGAGTCACCTGCTGTTGTTGTCAGTAAGAAAAACATGGTGAGTCACCTGCTGTTGTCAGTAAGAAAAACATGGTGAGTCACCTGTTGTTGTCTGTAAGAAAAACATGGTGAGTCACCTGTTGTTGTCTGTAAGAAAAACATGGTGAGTCACCTGTTGTTGTTGTCTGTAAGAAAAACATGGTGAGTCACCTGTTGTTGTCAGTAAGAAAAACATGGTGAGTCACCTGTTGTTGTCTGTAAGAAAAACATGGTGAGTCAACTGTTGTTGTTGTCAGTAAGAAAAACATGGTGAGTCACCTGTTGTTGTCTGTAAGAAAAACATGGTGAGTCACCTGTTTTTGTCAGTAAGAAAAACATGGTGAGTCACCTGTTGTTGTCTGTAAGAAAAACATGGTGAGTCACCTGTTGTTGTCAGTAAGAAAAACATGGTGAGTCACCTGCTGTTGTTGTCAGTAAGAAAAACATGGTGAGTCACCTGCTGTTGTCAGTAAGAAAAACATGGTGAGTCACCTGTTGTTGTCTGTAAGAAAAACATGGTGAGTCACCTGTTGTTGTCTGTAAGAAAAACATGGTGAGTCACCTGCTGTTGTTGTCAGTAAGAAAAACATGGTGAGTCACCTGTTGTTGTTGTCAGTAAGAAAAACATGGTGAGTCACCTGTTGTTGTTGTCAGTAAGAAAAACATGGTGAGTCACCTGCTGTTGTTGTCTGTAAGAAAAACATGGTGAGTCACCTGTTGTTGTTGTCAGTAAGAAAAACATGGTGAGTCACCTGCTGTTGTTGTCTGTAAGAAAAACATGGTGAGTCACCTGTTGTTGTTGTCAGTAAGAAAAACACGGTGAGTCACCTGCTGTTGTTGTCAGTAAGAAAAACATGGTGAGTCACCTGTTGTTGTTGTCAGTAAGAAAACATGGTGAGTCACCTGTTGTTGTTGTCAGTAAGAAAAACATGGTGAGTCACCTGTTGTTGTCAGTAAGAAAAACATGGTGAGTCACCTGTTGTTGTTGTCAGTAAGAAAAACATGATGAGTCACCTGTTGTTGTTGTCTGTAAGAAACACATGGTGAGTCAACTGTTGTTGTTGTCAGTAAGAAAAACATGGTGAGTCACCTGTTGTTCTTGTCAGTAAGAAAAACATGGTGAGTCACCTGTTGTTGTCAGTAAGAAAAACATGGTGAGTCACCTGCTGTTGTCAGTAAGAAAAACATGGTGAGTCACCTGTTGTTGTTGTCAGTAAGAAAAACATGGTGAGTCACCTGTTGTTGTTGTCAGTAAGAAAAACATGGTGAGTCACCTGCTGTTGTTGTCTGTAAGAAAAACATGGTGAGTCACCTGTTGTTGTTGTCAGTAAGAAAAACATGGTGAGTCACCTGCTGTTGTTGTCTGTAAGAAAAACATGGTGAGTCACCTGTTGTTGTTGTCAGTAAGAAAAACACGGTGAGTCACCTGCTGTTGTTGTCAGTAAGAAAAACATGGTGAGTCACCTGTTGTTGTTGTCAGTAAGAAAAACATGTTGAGTCACCTGTTGTTGTTGTCTGTAAGAAAAACATGGTGAGTCACCTGTTGTTGTCTGTAAGAAAAACATGGTGAGTCAACTGTTGTTGTTGTCAGTAAGAAAAACATGGTGAGTCACCTGTTGTTGTTGTCAGTAAGAAAAACATGGTGAGTCACCTGTTGTTGTCAGTAAGAAAAACATGGTGAGTCACCTGCTGTTGTTGTCAGTAAGAAAAACATGGTGAGTCACCTGCTGTTGTTGTCAGTAAGAAAAACATGGTGAGTCACCTGTTGTTGTCAGTAAGAAAAACATGGTGAGTCACCTGTTGTTGTTGTCAGTAAGAAAAACATGGTGAGTCACCTGTTGTTGTTGTCAGTAAGAAAAACATGGTGAGTCACCTGTTGTTGTCTGTAAGAAAAACATGGTGAGTCAACTGTTGTTGTTGTCAGTAAGAAAAACATGGTGAGTCACCTGTTGTTGTTGTCTGTAAGAAAAACATGGTGAGTTCACCTGTTGTTGTTGTCTGTAAGAAAAACATGGTGAGTCAACTGTTGTTGTTGTCAGTAAGAAAAACATGGTGAGTCACCTGTTGTTGTCAGTAAGAAAAACATGGTGAGTCACCTGTTGTTGTTGTCAGTAAGAAAAACATGGTGAGTCACCTGTTGTTGTTGTCTGTAAGAAACACATGGTGAGTCAACTGTTGTTGTTGTCAGTAAGAAAAACATGGTGAGTCACCTGTTGTTCTTGTCAGTAAGAAAAACATGGTGAGTCACCTGTTGTTGTCAGTAAGAAAAACATGGTGAGTCACCTGCTGTTGTCAGTAAGAAAAACATGGTGAGTCACCTGTTGATGTCTGTAAGAAAAACATGGTGAGTCACCTGTTGTTGTCTGTAAGAAAAACATGGTGAGTCAACTGTTGTTGTTGTCAGTAAGAAAAACATGGTGAGTCACCTGTTGTTGTTGTCTGTAAGAAAAACATGGTGAGTCACCTGTTGTTGTTGTCTGTAAGAAAAACATGGTGAGTCACCTGTTGTTGTCTGTAAGAAAAACATGGTGAGTCAACTGTTGTTGTTGTCAGTAAGAAAAACATGGTGAGTCACCTGTTGTTGTTGTCAGTAAGAAAAACATGGTGAGTCACCTGTTGTTGTCAGTAAGAAAAACATGGTGAGTCACCTGTTGATGTCTGTAAGAAAAACATGGTGAGTCACCTGTTGTTGTCTGTAAGAAAAACATGGTGAGTCAACTGTTGTTGTCAGTAAGAAAAACATGGTGAGTCACCTGTTGTTGTTGTCAGTAAGAAAAACATGGTGAGTCACCTGTTGTTGTTGTCTGTAAGAAAAACATGGTGAGTCACCTGTTGTTGTTGTCAGTAAGAAAAACATGGTGAGTCACCTGCTGTTGTCAGTAAGAAAAACATGGTGAGTCACCTGTTGTTGTTGTCAGTAAGAAAAACATGGTGAGTCACCTGTTGTTGTTGTCAGTAAGAAAAACATGGTGAGTCACCTGTTGTTGTCAGTAAGAAAAACATGGTGAGTCACCTGCTGTTGTCAGTAAGAAAAACATGGTGAGTCACCTGTTGATGTCTGTAAGAAAAACATGGTGAGTCACCTGTTGTTATTGAAATGTGCAGGAACGGAAGCATTCAATTTATCGTGACAGTGATAATAAGTGAGATTTATGCCACTTAACCCTTTCACTCAACACCCTATCCAACAACTGCAAACACTTAACTGGGTGAGAGAGTCAAAGGGTTAAGTTTTTGCTTTGCTAGCATGGTTGGCGATCAGGATGCTGGTGGACAGGGTGAGAGAGTCAGAGGGTTAAGTTTTTGGTTTGCTAGCATAATTGTAGATCATTCATAAGGAAGATTAGCGCTTAGATTTGATTTTGTCAAGATTTTGCGCTATATAAATAAAATATATTATTATTATTATTATTATTAGCAAGAGACGGGCAACATTTATAGGCCATTTTATGAGGAAAGGGGAATTTGAGCACCTGGTCACAACGGGAAAGCTGGAGGGAAAGAGAGCACCGGGTAGACCCAGGGAGAAGATACTGGACGGACTGGCAGAGTGGCTGAAGACAAAGAGGGAGGGAAGAGATGCTTGAGGCAACAAGTGATAGAGACAGATGGAAGTCATAATCGCCAACGCCATGCTGCAAGGCACCTGATGATGATGATGATGATGAGCATGATTGGCAATGCAGGATGC
>JAPXFY010000033.1:46623679-46663679 GCA_030674185.1 Monoplex corrugatus
TCACCATCACCACCATGTACAGACTGTACAACACCATCACCATCACCATGTACAGACTGTACAACACCATCACCATCATGTACAGACTGTACAACACCATCACCATCACCACCATGTACAGACTGTACAACACCAACACCATCACCACCATGTACAGACTGTACAACACCATCACCATCACCACCATGTACAGACTGTACAACACCATCACATCACCACCATGTACAGATTGTACAACACCATCACCATCACCACCATGTATAGACTGTACAAGTCACTGATAGTCTCCATCCTGTACAACACCATCACCACCATGTACAGACTGTACAAGTCACTGGTAGTCTCCATCCTGTACAACACCATCACCATCACCACCATGTACAGACTGTACACACACCATCACCCATCACCATGTACAGACTGTACAAGTCACTGATAGTCTCCATCCTGTACAACACCATCACCATCACCATCACCACCATGTACAGACTGTACAACACCATCACCAACACCACCATGTACAGATTGTACAACACCATCACCATCACCACCATGTACAGACTGTACAACACCATCACCAACACCACCATGTACAGATTGTACAAGTCCACATTAATCTCCATCCTTCCCTACTGGCATGACACTTGGGCTCTGCTTGCTGACTCAGATCTCCCGTGGGGATGCCGGGGGCTCTTTCAGTATAAATAGCATCCCCACCTTCTGGAAATTCTGTGTTAGAAATTTCCTGTTTTTTGTCACTGTCTTTGTTTCTGCCTTGTTCCTTTGCTTTGTGACATTTCTTCTTATCATTTTCTGCCTTGCTGGTCTATTCACCTGTATGTGTTCGATAAAGTCTTACAGACTTCCTCTTAGGATTGATAATTGGATACGTGTATTAAGTGCATTTTTGACTCTAGGGAAATGAGATATGCGGAAGCAATGTTAGGTAATTTAGGCCCGTTCTTGTGTATGTTTTAATGTCCTTAATTATGTTTAAATTTGTTTTCAGAAATGTTTTTTAAATCCCCTTTGCGATAAATTGGATAAAGTGGTCAACACCAGGGGCATGTCCTTAGAATATATTCGTGAATGCAGAATATGTGCGTGAATGCATTGATATGTGTATATAATTTTCTTTTCCCTTTTTTTTTCTTGTTGAAGTGTTGTGTATGTTTTGAAACGGTTATATCCCAGATATGGATCTACGCAGTCATCTGGGCTTTAAATAGAAGTAACAGTACCAGTGCTGATTTAGAGAGTTCAGGCGTTTGACATGGAGTGTGTGAGGAAACTGCTTGGCGGTGCTACCTGGGCCACAGCACTAATGAAAACATGTGGAATAAAACCCACACACCCCTTGATGTGTTGTGACAGAATATCCTGACACATTAACGCCGTATTGTACAGCAGAAAATGACGGCCCAGACCAAGAGTAGTGGACATCAACCAGTGTCTTTGTCCCGTCAGCATGCAATCAGTGGGCCGTGATATAATATTGAATTATTATACTGTGTTATAAATTACAATATTATACTGTGGCACAACATTACAGCGACCTGTGATATGTTAATACGATCATGGTATTATAGGATATTACATATTGTGCAACAGAAAATGACGGCCATTATCATGATGTGAAATGACAGTGATGTATATTGACATGATTGTGACATTAAAGGATGTTATGTACTGTACAACAGAAAATGACGGCCATTATCATGATGTGAAATGACAATGATGTATATTGACATGATTGTGACATTAAAGGATGTTATGTAGTATTGTACAACAGAAAATGACGGCCATTATCATGATGTGAAATGACAGTGATGTATATTGACATGATTGTGACATTAAAGGATGTTATATATTATGCAACAGAAAATGACGGCCATTATCATGATGTGAAATGACAGTGATGTATATTGACATGATTGTGACATTAAAGGATGTTATGTATTGTACAACAGAAAATGACGGCCATTATCATGATGTGAAATGACAGTGATGTATATTGACATGATTGTGACATTAAAGGATGTTATGTACTGTACAACAGAAAATGACGGCCATTATCATGATGTGAAATGACAGTGATGTATATTGACATGATTGTGACATTAAAGGATGTTATGTACTGTACAACAGAATATGACGGCCATTATCATGATGTGAAATGACAGTGATGTATATTGACATGATTGTGACATTAAAGGATGTTATGTACTGTACAACAGAAAATGACAGCCCAGGCCAAGAGCAGTGCCTCAGCCAGCGCCTTCGTCCCGATCACCATGCCTCCCCTGGCCATCGCCACAGCGGAAGAAAGGAAACGAAACATCCGACTGGGTCTGAAGCGACAGACCAGTGCTGGTTCTGCCTCAGGCCCACCTCCCCCACATGGTCTCCTGGTTAGTGACCTTGAACCTTGACCTGTTGACCACATCAGTGTGTTGTTGTATTGTTGGTGTTGTCCTGTTGACCACATCAGTGTGTTGTGTTGTTGGTGTTGTCCTGTTCACCACATCAGTGTGTTGTTGTATTGTTGGTGTTGTCCTGTTCACCACATCAGTGTGTTGTTGTGTTGTTGGTGTTGTCCTGTTCACCACATCAGTGTGTTGTTGTGTTGTTGGTGTTGTCCTGTTCACCACATCAGTGTGTTGTTGGTGTTGTCCTGTTCACCACATCAGTGTGTTGTTGGTGTTGTCCTGTTCACCACATCAGTGTGTTGTTGTATTGTTGGTGTTGTCCTGTTCACCACATCAGTGTGTTGTTGGTGTTGTCCTGTTCACCACATCAGTGTGTTGTTGTGTTGTTGGTGTTGTCCTGTTCACCACATCAGTGTGTTGTGTTGTTGGTGTTGTCCTGTTGACCACATCAGTGTGTTGTTGTGTTGTTGGTGTTGTCCTGTTCACCACATCAGTGTGTTGTTGTGTTGTTGGTGTTGTCCTGTTCACCACATCAGTGTGTTGTTGGTGTTGTTGGTGTTGTCCTGTTCACCACATCAGTGTGTTGTGTTGTTGGTGTTGTCCTGTTCACCACATCAGTGTGTTGTTGGTGTTGTTGGTGTTGTCCTGTTAACCACATCAGTGTGTTGTTGGTGTTGTTGGTGTTGTCCTGTTCACCACATCAGTGTGTTGTTGGTGTCGTTGGTGTTGTCCTGTTCACCACATCAGTGTGTTGTTGGTGTTGTTGGTGTTGTCCTGTTCACCACATCAGTGTGTTGTTGGTGTTGTTGGTGTTGTCCTTTTCACCACATCAGTGTGTTGTTGGTGTTGTTGGTGTTGTCCTGTTCACCACATCAGTGTGTTGTTGTGTTGTTGGTGTTGTCCTGTTCACCACATCAGTGTGTTGTTGTATTGTCCTGTTCACCACATCAGTGTGTTTGTTGTTGTGGTGTTGTCCTGTTCACCACATCAGTGTGTTGTTGTGTTGTTGTATTGTTGGTGTTGTTGGTGTTGTTCTGTTCACCACATCAGTGTGTTGTTGTGTTGTTGGTGTGTCCTGTTCACCACATCAGTGTGTTGTGTTGTTGGTGTTGTCCTGTTCACCACATCAGTGTGTTGTGTTGTTGGTGTTGTCCTGTTCACCACATCAGTGTGTTGTTTGTGTGTTGTTGTCATGTTGGTGTTGTTGGTGTTGTCCTGTTCACCACATCAGTGTGTTGTTGGTGTTGTCCTGTTCACCACATCAGTGTGTTGTTGTGTTGTTGGTGTTGTCCTGTTCACCACATCAGTGTTTTGTTTGGTGTTGTCCTGTTCACCACATCAGTTGGTTTGTTGTGTTGTCCTGTTCACCACATCAGTGTATGTTGTATTGGTGTTGTCCTGTTCACCACATCAGTGTGTTGTTGTGTTGTTGGTGTTGTCCTGTTCACCACATCAGTGTGTTGTGTTTGTTGGTGTTGTCCTGTTCACCACATCAGTGTGTTGTTGTGTTGTTTGTATCCATAGTGTGTTGTTGTGTTTGTTCTGTTCACCACATCAGTGTGTTGTTGTGTTGTTGGTGTTGTCCTGTTCACCACATCAGTGTGTTGTTGGTGTTGTCCTGTTCACCACATCAGTGTGTTGTTGTGTTGTTGGTGTTGTCCTGTTCACCACATCAGTGTGTTGTTGTGTTGTTGTGTCCTGTTCACCACATCAGTGTATTGTTGGTGGTTGTCCTGTTCACCACATCAGTGTTGTTGTGTTGTCCTGTTCACCACATCAGTGTTGTGTTGGTGTTGACCTGTTCACCACATCAGTGTGTTGTTGTGTTGTTGGTGTTGTCCTGTTCACCACATCAGTGTGTTGTTGGTGTTGCCTGTTCACCACATCAGTGTGTTGTTGTTTGTTGGTGTTGTCCTGTTCACCACATCATGTGTTGTTGTGTTGTTGGTGTTGACCTGTTCACCACATCAGTGTGTGTGTTTTTGGTGTTGTCCTGTTCACCACATCAGTGTGTTGTTTTTGTTTGTTGGTGTTGACCTGTTCACCACATCAGTGTGTTGTTGTTTGTTGGTGTTGTCCTGTTCACCACATCAGTGTGTTGTTGTTGGTGTTGTCCTGTTCACCACATCAGTGTGTTGTTGTGTTGTTGGTGTTGCCTGTTCACCACATCAGTGTGTTGTTGTGTTGTTGGTGTTGTCCTGTTCACCACATCATGTGTTGTTGGTGTTGTGTTGTCCTGTTCACCACATCAGTGTTGTTGTGTTGTTGGTGTTGACCTGTTCACCACATCAGTGTGTTGTTGTATTGTTGGTGTTGTCCTGTTCACCACATCAGTGTGTTGTTGTATTGTTGGTGTTGTCCTGTTCACCACATCAGTGTGTTGTTGTGTTTGTTGGTGTTGTCCTGTTCACCACATCAGTGTGTTGTTGTTTGTTGGTGTTGTCCTGTTCACCACATCAGTGTGTTGTTGTATTGTTGGTGTTGTCCTGTTCACCACATCAGTGTGTTGTTGTGTTGTTGGTGTTGTCCTGTTCACCACATCAGTGTGTTGTTGTGTTGTTGGTGTTGTCTTGTTCACCACATCAGTGTGTTGTTGTGTTTGTTGGTGTTGTCCTGTTCACCACATCAGTGTGTTGTTGTGTTGTTGGTGTTGTCCTGTTCTCCACATCAGTGTGTTGTTGTGTTGTTGTGGTTGTTGTTGTGGTGGTTGTCATGGTGGTTGTTGTGGTGGTTGTCATGGTGGTTGTCATTGTGGTTGTCATGGTGGTTGTCATGGTGTTGTCAGGGGTTGTCATGGTGGTTGTCATGGTGGTTGTCATGGTGGTTGTCATGGTGGTTGTCATGGTGGTTGTTGTGGTTGTTGTGGTTGTGGTGGTTGTCATGGTGGTTTGTCATGGTTGTTGTCATGGTGGTTTTGTTTGGTTGGTTGTTGTGTTGTCATGGTGTTCATGGTGGTTGTCATGGTGTTTGTTGTTGCATGGTGGTTGTCATGGTGGTTGTTGTGGTGGTTGTCATGGTGGTTGTTGTGGTGGTTGTCATGGTGGTTGTCATGGTGGTTGTCATGGTGTTGTCATGGTGGTTGTCATGATGGTTGTTGTGGTGGTTGTCATGGTGGTTGTCATGGTTGTCATGGTGGTTGTCATGGTGGTTGTCATGATGGTTGTCATGGTGGTTGTCATGATGTTGTTGTTGGTGGTTGTCATGTTGTGGTTGTCATGGTGGTTGTTGTGGTGGTTGTCATGGTGGTTCTCATGGTGGTTGTCATGGTGGTTGTCATGGTGGTTGTCGTGGTGGTTGTCATGGTGGTTGTGTGGTGGTTGTCATGTGGTTGTCATGGTGGTTGTTGTGGTGGTTGTCATGGTGGTTGTCATGGTGGTTGTTGTTGGTGGTTGTCATGTGTGTCATGGTGTTGTTCGTGGTGGTTGTCATGGTGGTTGTCATGGTGGTTATCATGGTGGTTGTCGTGGTGGTTGTCATGGTGGTTGTCATGGTGGTTGTCATGGTGGTTGTTGTGGTGGTTGTTGTGGTGGTTGTCATGATGGTTGTTGTATGGTTGTTGTTGTTGTTGTTGTGGTGGTTGTCATGGTGGTTATTGTGGTTGTCATGGTGGTTGTCATTGTGGTTGTCATGGTGGTTGTCATGGTGGTTGTCCTGGTGGTTTGTTGTGGTGGTTGTCATGGTGGTTGTCATGGTGGTTGTTGTGGTTGTTGTTGTGGTGGTTGTCATGGTGGTTGTCATGGTTGTTGTCATGGTGGTTTTGTGGTGGTTGTTGTGATGGTTGTCATGGTGGTTGTCATGGTTGTTGTCATGGTGGTTTTGTGGTGGTTGTTGTGGTGGTTGTCATGGTGGTTGTCTTGTGTTGTTGTTTGTTGTCATGGTGGTTGTCATGGTGGTTGTCATGGTGGTTGTCATGATGGTTGTTGTGGTGTTGTCATGGTGGTTGTCATGGTTGTTGTCATGGTTGTTGTCATGGTGGTTGTCATGATGGTTGTCATGGTGGTTGTCATGATGGTTGTTGTGGTGGTTGTCATGGTGGTTGTCGTGGTGGTTGTCATGGTGGTTGTCATGGTTGTTGTGGTGGTTGTCATGGTGGTTGTCATGGTGGTTGTCATGGTGGTTGTCATGATAGTTGTGGTGTTTGTCATGGTGGTTGTCATGATGGTTGTCATGGTGGTTGTCATGGTGGTTGTCATGATGGTTGTTGTGGTGGTTGTCATGGTGGTTGTAATGGTGATTATAATTGTTGTCATGGTGTGACAGGATCGGCGCCTCATGTGGAGCTGGCCAGCGACAGCCTGCAGGACGCAGACAGCGCCGATCCTAGCATTCAGTTACTGCGATCCCTGCAGGACCGCCTCAACCGCCGCATCCACGAGGCCTCCACCACCCTGCAGGCCGGCCTGCTCCGCCCCGAGGATACCCACCCCTACCCTGAGCCCGACACTAACCCCGACCTTCACCCCTCCTCCACAGGGCAGAACGCCACCCCTACCCAGGCTGGTGCCACCACCGCGTCCAGGGAAGCGACTCCCCCACAAGATGGCGAATGTGGGGGAGCCTCCAGTCCCCAGTGCGGAGACAGGTGGGTCAGGGATGGGGGGGATAATTCTGAGCTGAGGGTAAAGAGCAACGACAACAGTTTCCATGGCCATGACCAGCCTTCCCACAATGCTGCAGTGTCGGAACTTGTACACGCCCCCAACCCTGCTCACGATGCCCTTCAGGAAGAGGATGGTTCCTTCGCTTCTTCCCTGTCTTCCCAGCATTCCACCAAGGGTCACAACGCTCCAGTCCTGGAGGTCAACGGACAGGTCAGCGCCGCTCCTGGCAGAGTGGAGACGGATGTATGATGGCAGCATGGGTGAGAGGCGTGCACACTGCGAAATGATGAAAATATTGGACTTTGGCCTAGACACCGCAAGATGATGAAGACATTTGACATTGATGTAGACATTTAGGAAAGTGATGAAGACATTTGACATTGATGTAGACACTTTGACATTGATGTAGACATTTAGGAAAGTGATGAAGACATTTGACATTGATGTAGACACTTTAGAAAGTGATGAAGACATTTGACATTGATGTAGACATTTAGGAAAGTGATGAAGACATTTGACATTGATGTAGACACTTTGACATTGATGTGGACACTTTGACATGCTGTGGACACTTTGACATTGCTGTGGACACTTTGACATTGATGTAGACACTTTGACATTGCTGTGACACTTTGACATTGATGTAGACACTTTGACATTGATGTGGACACTTTGACATTGCTGTAGACACTTTGACATTGATGTAGACACATTGACATTGATTGGACACTTTGACATTGATGTAGACACTTTGACATTGATGTAGACACTTTGACATTGATGTGACACTTTGACATTGATGTAGACATTTTGACATTGATGTAGACACTTTGACATTGCTGTGGACACTTTGACATTGCTGTGGACACTTTGACATTGCTGTGGACACTTTGACATTGATGTAGACACTTTGACATGCTGTAGACACTTTGACATTGATGTAGACACTTTGACATTGATGTAGACACTTTGACATTGATGTGGACACTTTGACATTGATGTAGACACTTTGACATTGATGTGGACACTTTGACATTGCTGTAGACACTTTGACATTGATGTAGACACTTTGACATTGATGTAGACACTTTGACATTGATGTGGACACTTGACATTGATGTAGACACTTTGACATTGATGTAGACATTTAGGAAAGTGACGTAGTCAGTGGAAACAGAATTTGGAAAGTGAAGTAAGCTTTGGAAACTGGTGTAGAAGATTCTTGAAACTGATATAGAAGAGTGTGGAAACTGGTGTAGAAGACTGTGGAAACTGATGGTAGTTTGATGGACACCTTGGAAATTGACGTGGAATGATGTGGACAAGACGGTAATAGGTAATGTAGGTACTACAAGATGATGATCTAGGCACCAAAAAAATTCATGATTTAGGCACCATAAAATGATGATGTAAGCACCACAAAATGATAATGTAAGCACCATAAAATGATGATGTAAGCATCACAGAATGATGATGTAGGCACCACAGAACAATGTATGATGCAGACACTGCAGAATGATGATATAGGCACCACAAAATGATGATATAAGCATCACAAAATGATGATTAGGCACCACAAAATGATTATATAGGCACCACAAAATGATGATATAGGCACCACAAAATGATGACGTAGGCACCACAAAATGATGATATAGGCACCACAAAATGATGATATAGGCACCACAAAATGATGATATAGGCACCACAAAATGATGATATAGGCACCACAAAATGATGATATAGGCACCACAAAATGATGATATAGGCACCACAAAATGATGACGTAGGCACCACAAAATGATGATATAGGCACCACAAAATGATGATATAGGCACCACAAAATGATGATATAGGCACCACAAAATGATGTAGGCACCACAAAATGATGATATAGGCACCACAAAATGATGATATAGGCACCACAAAATGATGACGTAGGCACCACAAAATGATGATATAGGCACCACAAAATGATGATATAGGCACCACAAAATGATGTAGGCACCCACAAAATGATGATATAGGCACCACAAAATGATGATATAGGCACCACAAAATGATGATATAGGCACCACAAAATGATGATATAGGCACCACAAAATGATGATATAGGCACCACAAAATGATATAGGCACCACAAAATGATGATATAGGCACCACAAAATGATGTAGGCACCACAAAATGATGTAGGCACCACAAAATGATGATATAGGCACCACAAAATGATGATATAGGCACCACAAAATGATGATATAGGCACCACAAAATGATGATATAGGCACCACAAAATGATGTAGGCACCACAAAATGATGTAGGCACCACAAAATGATGTAGGCACCACAAAATGATGATATAGGCACCACAAAATGATGATATAGGCACCACAAAATGATGTAGGCACCACAAAATGATGATGTAGGCACCACAAAATGATGATATAGGCACCACAAAATGATGACGTAGGCGCCACAAAATGATGACGTAGGCGCCATAGGTTAATTATATAGGCACCACAAAATGATGACGTAGGCACCACAAAATGATGATATAGGCACCACAAAATGATGATATAGGCACCACAAAATGATGATGTAGGCACCACAAAATGATGATATAGGCACCACAAAATGATGATATAGGCACCACAAAATGATGATATAGGCACCACAAAATGATGATATAGGCACCACAAAATGATGATATAGGCACCACAAAATGATGACGTAGGCACCACAAAATGATGATATAGGCACCACAAAATGATGACGTAGGCGCCATAGGTTAATTATATAGGCACCACAAAATGATGATATAGGCACCACAAAATGATGATATAGGCACCACAAAATGATGATATAGGCACCACAAAATGATGACGTAGGCGCCATAGGTTAATTATATAGGCACCACAAAATGATGATGTAGGCACCACAAAATGATGATATAGGCACCACAAAATGATGATATAGGCACCACAAAATGATGACGTAGGCGCCATAGGTTAATTATATAGGCACCACAAAATGATGATATAGGCACCACAAAATGATGATGTAGGCACCACAAAATGATGATGTAGGCACCACAAAATGATGATGTAGGCACCACAAAATGATGATATAGGCACCACAAAATGATGACGTAGGCGCCATAGGTTAATTATATAGGCACCACAAAATGATTCACATTTATATTTCATATTCCTGTTCATTTTTTTTCTATCACAATGGATTTATCATGTGAAATGCGGGGCTACTCTTCCCATTGAGAGCGCATTACCGCACTGCAGCGCTGCCCTTTTTTTTGTTTTTTTTTTGACCCAGAGTTCAGAAAGGCAAGAGGGTTGATTGGTCTTCAGGGGAAGGGACCTGGGAAATGAACCTGTCTCTCCATCACAGAAATGATGATGTAGGCATCACAAAATGATGATGTAAACGTCACAGAATGATGATACAGGCATCACAAAATGATGATGTAAACGTCACAGAATGATGATACAGGCTTCACAAAATGATGATGTAAACGTCACAGAATGGTGATGTAGGCACCACAAAATGATGATGTAAACGTCATAGAATGATGATACAGGCACCACAGAATGGTGATGTAAACGTCACAGAATGATGATACAGGCACCACAAAATGATGATGTAAACGTCACAGAATGACGATACAGGCACCATAGAATGATGATACAGGCACCACAAAATAATGATGTAAACGTCACAGAATGATTATACAGGCACCATAGAATGATGATACAGGCACCACAAAATAATGATGTAAACGTCACAGAATGATGATACAGGCACCACAAAAATGATGATGTAAACGTCACAGAATGACGATACAGGCACCACAAAATAATGATGTAAACGTCACAGAATGACGATACAGGCACCACAGAATGATGATGTAGGCACCACAAAATAATGATGCAAGCAACACAAAATGACGTATGGTGTGGGCACCACAAAGTGATGTCTGATAAAAATAGTGATGTGGTCTTCTGACATTACAAGAAATGGTCATTGGTGGATGTAAAATGTTCATGATCATATCTGACATGACATGACATGACACAAGTGATGGTTATTGATAGGTGTAAATGTTCATGATAATATCTGACACGACATGACAAGTGATGGCCATGTAGGTGTCAGTGTGGAATGGCGATAACTTCTGACATGACATGACTTGACATGACACAAGTGATGGCGAGTGGTAGGTGTCAGTGTGGACTGGGATAACTTCTGACGTGACGTGACATGACATGACACAAGTGATGGCGAGTGGTAGGTGTCAGTGTAAACAGTACCATGGTCATAAATGGACAAGAAGTGGGAAGGGAGGGGTGAGGACAAGATGGAAGACAAGAGGGAAGGGAGGGGAGAGGACAAGAGGGGAAGGAGGGAGGACAAGAGGGAAGGGAGGGGGAGGACAAGAGGGAAGACAAGAGGGGAAGGGAGGGGAGGACAAGAGGGGAAGGAGGGAGGACAAGAGGGGAAGGGAGGGGGAGGACAAGAGGGGAAGGGAGGGGAGGACAAGAGGGGAAGGGAGGGGAGGACAAGAGGGGAAGGGAGGGGAGGACAAGAGGGAAGGGAGGGAGAAGACAAGAGGGGAAGGGAGGGGAGGACAAGAGGGGAAGGGAGGGAGAAGACAAGAGGGGAAGGGAGGGGGAGGACAAGAGGGGAAGGGAGGGAGAAGACAAGAGGGGAAGGGAGGGAGAAGACAAGAGGGGAAGGGAGGGAGAAGACAAGAGGGGAAGGGAGGGAGAAGACAAGAGGGGAAGGGAGGGAGAGGACAAGAGGGGAAGGGAGGGGGAAGACAAGAGGGGAAGGGAGGGGGAGGACAAGAGGGGAAGGGAGGGGGAGGACAAGAGGGGAAGGGAGGGGGAAGACAAGAGGGGAAGGGAGGGGGAGGACAAGAGGGGAAGGGAGAGAGAAGACAAGAGGGGAGAGGGAAGGGGAGAAGACAAGAGGGGAAGGGAGGGAGAAGACAAGAGGGGAAGGGAGGGGGAGGACAAGAGGGGAAGGGAGGGAGAAGACAAGAGGGGAAGGGAGGGGGAAGACAAGAGGGGAAGGGAGGGGGAAGACAAGAGGGGAAGGGAGGGGGAAGACAAGAGGGGAAGGGAGGGAGAAGACAAGAGGGGAAGGGAGGGGAGAAGACAAGAGGGGAAGGGAGGGGGAAGACAAGAGGGGAAGGGAGGGGGAGGACAAGAGGGGAAGGGAGGGAGAAGACAAGAGGGGAAGGGAGGGAGAAGACAAGAGGGGAAGGGAGGGAGAAGACAAGAGGGGAAGGGAGGGAGAAGACAAAGGGGGGAAGGAGGGGGAGGACAAGAGGGGAAGGGAGGGAGAAGACAAGAGGGGAAGGGAGGGAGAGAGACAAGAGGGGAAGGGAGGGAGAGAAGACAAGAGGGGAAGGGAGGGAGAAGACAAGAGGGGAAGGGAGGGGAAGACAAGAGGGGAAGGGAGGGAGAAGACAAGAGGGGAAGGGAGGGAGAAGACAAGAGGGAGAAGGGAGGGAGAAGACAAGAGGGGAAGGGAGGGAGAAGACAAGAGGGGAAGGGAGGGGGAAGACAAGAGGGGAAGGGAGGGAGAAGACAAGAGGGGAAGGGAGGGAGAAGACAAGAGGGGAAGGGAGGGAGAAGACAAGAGGGGAAGGGAGGGGGAGGACAAGAGGGGAAGGGAGGGAGAAGACAAGAGGGGAAGGGAGGGGAGGACAAGAGGGGAAGGGAGGGAGAAGACAAGAGGGGAAGGGAGGGAGAAGACAAGAGGGGAAGGGAGGGAGAAGACAAGAGGGGAAGGGAGGGAGAAGACAAGAGGGGAAGGGAGGGAGAAGACAAGAGGGGAAGGGAGGGGGAGGACAAGAGGGGAAGGGAGGGAGAAGACAAGAGGGTAGTAGAACAAAAGGGTGGGCACACGCAGGGAAAATCACTGCTGGACCAAAAGCTGTCTTCACTTGAGACTTGAAGAAAGACAGAATATGTGACTGTTGAACAGACTGGGGAAGATGTTGATTCCAGTTGTATGGACCACACACAGAAAAAGAGCGGTGACCAGCGTCTCTATTGAAGAATTTGTCAACAAGTTGTATCAGAAGCAGAACGAATAGGTAGGGTAGGGGTGCACATTTGAAGGTGGTCACAAAGGTAAATGTTGAAGGTGGTCACAACGGTAAATAGGTGCAATAACATTGATGAATAAGATTGGGAAAAGACAAGCAACATTTATGACGAAGAATAAGATTAGGAAAAGACAAGCAACATTTATGATGAAGAATAAGATTAGGAAAAGACAAGCAACATTTATGATGAAGAATAAGATTAAGAAAAGACAAGCAACATTTATAGGACATTTGATGAGGTAAGAGAAATTAGAGCACCTAGTCATAACAGGAAAGCTGGAGGGAAAAAGAGCACCAGGTGGACCCAGGGAGAAAACACTGGATGGAATTGAACAGTGGATGAGACAGGGTGGGAGAAGAACTTGCAGTGACGAAAGATAGATTGAAATGGAGGGCCATGATCGCCAACGCCTTTCTGCAGGGCACAAGGTGATGTGTACCAATGATATGCTCGTAGCATACTGTATTGACTTCCTTTGAGATTCTTTGAGAAACAGGCAGCCGTGGAGAAAGTGAAAGTCATGATAGTGGAGCAGTGTTGACGTTGATGGTAGTACACAGGACTCACTGTAGTCATCAGCAGGAGGCAGGTAAACATGTAAAGATCACTTGTAATGTGTTCCCCGTCTCCATCATGAAACGTAGGGATGGTGCGTGATTCCTTTTTTTAAAATTTTTATTTTGGTTTCTTTTTTTGTTTGTTCTTCTTGTTGTTCTGAAGCTGCCATTATTGTGTTGTGTTTTTGCCATGTTTGTATAAAGTTAATATGTGGATGTCTGTTTTATGTCAGGGTGGTTTTCTACGTCAGTTACATTGTGGTACAAGTTGTTAGTGTACATGTCTTGTTCATCACACAGTGTAACACATTGTAAGATTGTACAAGTTGTTGGTGTACATGTCTTGTTCATCACACAGTGTAACACATTGTAAGATTGTACAAGTTGTTGGTGTACATGTCATGTTCATCACACACAGTGTAACACATTGTAAGATTGTACAAGTTGTTGGTGTACATGTCATGTTCATCACACAGTGTAACACATTGTAAGATTGTACAAGTTGTTGGTGTACATGTCATGTTCATCACACAGTGTAACACATTGTAAGATTGTACAAGTTGTTGGTGTACATGTCATGTTCATCACACAGTGTAACACATTGTAAGATTGTACAAGTTGTTGGTGTACATGTCTTGTTCATCACACAGTGTAACACATTGTAAGATTGTACAAGTTGTTGATGTACATGTCTTGTTCATCACACAGTGTAACACATTGTAAGATTGTACAAGTTGTTGGTGTACATGTCATGTTCATCACACACAGTGTAACACATTGTAAGATTGTACAAGTTGTTGGTGTACATGTCTTGTTCATCACACACAGTGTAACACATTGTAACATTGTACAAGTTGTTGATGTACATGTCTTGTTCATCACACACAGTGTAACACATTGTAACATTGTACAAGTTGTTGGTGTACATGTCTTGTTCATCACACACAGTGTAACACATTGTAACATTGTACAAGTTGTTGATGTACATGTCTTGTTCATCACACACAGTGTAACACATTGTAAGATTGTACAAGTTGTTGGTGTACATGTCTTGTTCATCACACAGTGTAACACATTGTAAGATTGTACAAGTTGTTGGTGTACATGTCTTGTTCATCACACACAGTGTAACACATTGTAACATTGTACAAGTTGTTGGTGTACATGTCTTGTTCATCACACAGTGTAACACATTGTAAGATTGTACAAGTTGTTGGTGTACATGTCTTGTTCATCACACACAGTGTAACACATTGTAACATTGTACAAGTTGTTGGTGTACATGTCTTGTTCATCACACACAGTGTAACACATTGTAAGATTGTACAAGTTGTTGGTGTACATGTTCATCACACAGTGTAACACATTGTAAGATTGTACAAGTTGTTGATGTACATGTCTTGTTCATCACACAGTGTAACACATTGTAAGATTGTACAAGTTGTTGATGTACATGTCTTGTTCATCACACAGTGTAACACATTGTAACATTGTACAAGTTGTTGATGTACATGTCTTGTTCATCACACAGTGTAACACATTGTAAGATTGTACAAGTTGTTGGTGTACATGTCTTGTTCATCACACAGTGTAACACATTGTAAGATTGTACAAGTTGTTGATGTACATGTTCATCACATACAGTGTAACACATTGTAACATTGTACAAGTTGTTGGTGTACATGTCTTGTTCATCACACAGTGTAACACATTGTAAGATTGTACAAGTTGTTGATGTACATGTCTTGTACATCACACACAGTGTAACACATTGTAAGATTGTACAAGTTGTTGATGTACATGTCTTGTACATCACACACAGTGTAACACATTGTAAGATTGTACAAGTTGTTGATGTACATGTCATGTTCATCACACACAGTGTAACACATTGTAAGATTGTACAAGTTGTTGGTGTACATGTCTTGTTCATCACACAGTGTAACACATTGTAAGATTGTACAAGTTGTTGGTGTACATGTCTTGTACATCACACAGTGTAACACATTGTAAGATTGTACAAGTTGTTGGTGTACATGTCATGTTCATCACACACAGTGTAACACATTGTAAGATTGTACAAGTTGTTGGTGTACATGTCTTGTTCATCACACACAGTGTAACACATTGTAAGATTGTACAAGTTGTTGGTGTACATGTTCATCAACACACAGTGTAACACATTGTAAGATTGTACAAGTTGTTGGTGTACATGTCTTGTTCATCACACACAGTGTAACACATTGTAAGATTGTACAAGTTGTTGATGTACATGTCTTGTTCATCACACACAGTGTAACACATTGTAACATTGTACAAGTTGTTGGTGTACATGTCTTGTTCATCACACACAGTGTAACACATTGTAACATTGTACAAGTTGTTGGTGTACATGTCTTGTTCATCACACACAGTGTAACACATTGTAACATTGTACAAGTTGTTGGTGTACATGTCTTGTTCATCACACACAGTGTAACACATTGTAAGATTGTACAAGTTGTTGATGTACATGTCATGTTCATCACACACAGTGTAACACATTGTAAGATTGTACAAGTTGTTGGTGTACATGTCTTGTTCATCACACACAGTGTAACACATTGTAAGATTGTACAAGTTGTTGGTGTACATGTCATGTTCATCACATACAGTGTAACACATTGTAACATTGTACAAGTTGTTGGTGTACATGTCTTGTTCATCACACAGTGTAACACATTGTAAGATTGTACAAGTTGTTGGTGTACATGTCATGTTCATCACACAGTGTAACACATTGTAAGATTGTACAAGTTGTTGATGTACATGTTCATCACACACAGTGTAACACATTGTAAGATTGTACAAGTTGTTGGTGTACATGTCTTGTTCATCACACACAGTGTAACACATTGTAAGATTGTACAAGTTGTTGGTGTACATGTTCATCACACAGTGTAACACATTGTAAGATTGTACAAGTTGTTGATGTACATGTCTTGTTCATCACACACAGTGTAACACATTGTAAGATTGTACAAGTTGTTGGTGTACATGTCTTGTTCATCACACACAGTGTAACACATTGTAAGATTGTACAAGTTGTTGGTGTACATGTCTTGTTCATCACACACAGTGTAACACATTGTAAGATTGTACAAGTTGTTGATGTACATGTCTTGTTCATCACACACAGTGTAACACATTGTAACATTGTACAAGTTGTTGATGTACATGTCTTGTTCATCACACACAGTGTAACACATTGTAAGATTGTACAAGTTGTTGGTGTACATGTTCATCACATACAGTGTAACACATTGTAAGATTGTACAAGTTGTTGGTGTACATGTCTTGTTCATCACACAGTGTAACACATTGTAAGATTGTACAAGTTGTTGGTGTACATGTCTTGTACATCACACAGTGTAACACATTGTAAGATTGTACAAGTTGTTGGTGTACATGTCATGTTCATCACACACAGTGTAACACATTGTAAGATTGTACAAGTTGTTGATGTACATGTCTTGTTCATCACACACAGTGTAACACATTGTAACATTGTACAAGTTGTTGGTGTACATGTTCATCACACAGTGTAACACATTGTAAGATTGTACAAGTTGTTGGTGTACATGTCTTGTTCATCACACAGTGTAACACATTGTAACATTGTACAAGTTGTTGGTGTACATGTCTTGTACATCACACACACAGTGTAACACATTGTAAGATTGTACAAGTTGTTGGTGTACATGTCTTGTACATCACACAGTGTAACACATTGTAACATTGTACAAGTTGTTGGTGTACATGTCTTGTTCATCACATACAGTGTAACACATTGTAAGATTGTACAAGTTGTTGGTGTACATGTCTTGTACATCACACAGTGTAACACATTGTAAGATTGTACAAGTTGTTGGTGTACATGTCTTGTACATCACACAGTGTAACACATTGTAACATTGTACAAGTTGTTGGTGTACATGTCTTGTACATCACACACACAGTGTAACACATTGTAAGATTGTACAAGTTGTTGGTGTACATGTCATGTTCATCACATACAGTGTAACACATTGTAACATTGTACAAGTTGTTGGTGTACATGTCATGTTCATCACACAGTGTAACACATTGTAAGATTGTACAAGTTGTTGGTGTACATGTCTTGTTCATCACACAGTGTAACACATTGTAAGATTGTACAAGTTGTTGGTGTACATGTCATGTTCATCACACGTGTAACACATTGTAAGATTGTACAAGTTGTTGGTGTACATGTCTTGTTCATCACACACATGTAACACATTGTAAGATTGTACAAGTTGTTGGTGTACATGTCATGTTCATCACATACAGTGTAAACACATTGTAACATTGTACAAGTTGTTGGTTGTACATGTCTTGTTCATCACACAGTGTAACACATTGTAAGATTGTACAAGTTGTTGGTGTACATGTCATGTTCATCACACACAGTGTACACATTGTAAGATTGTACAAGTTGTTGGTGTACATGTCATGTTCATCACACACAGTGTAACACATTGTAAGATTGTACAAGTTGTTGGTGTACATGTCTTGTTCATCAACAGTGTAACACATTGTAACATTGTACAAGTTGTTGGTGTACATGTCTTGTTCATCACACAGTGTAACACATTGTAAGATTGTACAAGTTGTTGATGTACATGTTCATCACATACAGTGTAACACATTGTAAGATTGTACAAGTTGTTGATGTACATGTTCATCACATACAGTGTAACACATTGTAAGATTGTACAAGTTGTTGATGTACATGTTCATCACATACAGTGTAACACATTGTAAGATTGTACAAGTTGTTGATGTACATGTTCATCACATACAGTGTAACACATTGTAAGATTGTACAAGTTGTTGGTGTACATGTTCATCACACACAGTTGTAACACTTGTAAGATTGTACAAGTTGTTGGTGTACATGTCTTGTTCATCACACACAGTGTAACACATTGTAAGATTGTACAAGTTGTTGATGTACATGTCATGTTCATCACACAGTGTAACACATTGTAAGATTGTACAAGTTGTTGGTGTACATGTCTTGTTCATCACACACAGTGTAACACATTGTAAGATTGTACAAGTTGTTGATGTACATGTTCATCACATACAGTGTAACACATTGTAAGATTGTACAAGTTGTTGGTGTACATGTCTTGTTCATCACACAGTGTAACACATTGTAAGATTGTACAAGTTGTTGATGTACATGTCTTGTTCATCACACACAGTGTAACACATTGTAAGATTGTACAAGTTGTTGGTGTACATGTCTTGTTCATCACACACAGTGTAACACATTGTAAGATTGTACAAGTTGTTGGTGTACATGTCTTGTACATCACACACACAGTGTAACACATTGTAAGATTGTACAAGTTGTTGGTGTACATGTCTTGTTCATCACACACAATGTAACACATTGTAAGATTGTACAAGTTGTTGGTGTACATGTACATCACACACAGTGTAACACATTGTAAGATTGTACAAGTTGTTGATGTACATGTCTTGTTCATCACACACAGTGTAACACATTGTAAGATTGTACAAGTTGTTGGTGTACATGTTCATCACATACAGTGTAACACATTGTAAGATTGTACAAGTTGTTGGTGTACATGTCTTGTTCATCACACAGTGTAACACATTGTAAGATTGTGCAAGTTGTTGGTGTACATGTCTTGTTCATCACACACAGTGTGTGTGTGTGTGTGTGTGTGTGTGTGTGTGTGTGTGTGTGTGGTGTGTGTGTGTGTGTGTGTGTGTGTGTGTGTGATGTTGTTTTTGTTGTGTCATTATTATTGTTGTTTATGACTGTAGACTGTGATGTTTTTGTTGTGTCATTGTTGTTGTTGTTATTGTTTCATGAGTGTAGACTTATGTTTTTGTTGTGTTATTATTCTTGTTTTTGTTGTTGTTGTTGTATGAGTGTAGACTGTGATGTTGTTTTTGTTGTTGTTATTATTGTATTGTATGAGTGTAGACTCTGTGTTGTTTTTGTTGTGTTGTTGTTATTGTTGTGAGTGTAGACTGTGATGTTGTTTTTGTTGTGTCATTGTTGTTGTATGAACGTAGACTGTGATGTTTTTGTTGTGTTGTTGTTATTGTTGTATGAGTGTAGACTGTGATGTTGTTTTTGTTGTGTTGTTGTTGTTGTTGTATGAGTGTAGACTGTGATGTTGTTTTTGTTGTGTTGTTGTATGAGTGTAGACTGTGATGTTGTTTTTGTTGTTGTATGAGTGTAGACTGTGATGTTGTTGTTATTGTTGTTTGAGTGTTAGACTGTGATGTTACAGCTCTGTGTTACTGGACACTGAAGTTGTGTGTGATGTGGACCATTAAGGACAAGTGATGTTTTGTGTGATTTGGACCATTAAGGACAAGTGATTGTTTTGTGTGATGTGGACCAATAAGGACAAGTGATGTTTTGTGTGATGGGGACCATTAAGGACAAGTGATGTTTTGTGTGATGGGACCATTAAGGACAAGTGATGTTTTGTGTGATGGGGACCATTAAGGACAAGTGATGTTTTGTGTGATGTGGACCATTAAGGACAAGCGATATTTTGTGTGATGTGGACCAATAAGGACAAGTGATGTTTTGTGTGATGTGGACCATTAAGGACAAGCGATGTTTTGTGTGATGTGGACCATTAAGGACAAGCGATATTTTGTGTGATGTGGACCATTAAGGACAAGCGATATTTTGTGTGATGTGGACCATTAAGGACAAGTGATGTTTTGTGTGATGTGGACCAATAAGGACAAGTGATGTTTTGTGTGATGTGGACCATTAAGGACAAGTGATGTTTTGTGTGATGGGGACCATTAAGGACAAGTGATGTTTTGTGTGATGGGGACCATTAAGGACAAGTGATGTTTTGTGTGATGGGGACCATTAAGGACAAGTGATGTTTTGTGTGATGTGGACCAATAAGGACAAGCGATATTTTGTGTGATGTTGACCGTAGCATTTGGTTGCTGTAACCCCCACCCTCACCCCCTAGACTGTGTGTGTTGTTGCTTACAATCATGTATTTGATCTCAATAATTACCTATGACATTATGTAGGTCATGTTCAGGTGAATCATTTTTGTGTGCACCACTTGTTTTGTTTTGTTTGTCTGTTTGTTTGTCTGTTTGTTTGTCTGTTTGTTTGTCTGTTTGTTTGTCTGTTTGTTTGTCTGTTTGTTTGTCTGTTTGTTTGTCTGTTTGTCTGTTTGTTTGTCTGTTTGTTTGTCTGTTTGTTTTGTTTGTTTTCTTTATTGTGCCAGGCTTATGTATTTGATCTCAATAATTGGTCATGACAGTTATGTTGTCATGTTTTGCTGAACCATGTTTTGAGAGCGCCGTGGATCAAGATCTTCATATCTTAAGTTCATCCCAGCCCCCAACATGAAAGCACTGGCCTGTTGGCTACCCATCATACGTTGTCTTCATTCTGGTGGTTGTCAGCTGACTGTTTTATAGGTCCACTGGCCTGTTTGGCTGCCTCATAACGTTGTCTTCATTCTGGTGGTGTCAGCTGACTGTTTGATAGGTCCACTGGCCTGTTGGCTGCCCATCATAACGTTGTCTTCATTCTGGTGGTGTCAGCTGACTGTTTCATAGGACCACTGGCCTGTTGGCTGCCCATCATACGTTGTCTTCATTGTGGTGGTGTCAGTGACTGTGTCATAGGTCCATTGGCTGTGGCTGCCATCATAACGTTGTCTTCATTGTGGTGGTGTCAGCTGACTGTTTGATAGGTCCAACTGGCCTGTGGCTGCCCATCATAACGTTGTCTTCATTCTGGTGGTGTCAGCTGACTGTTTGATAGGTCCACTGGCCTGTTGGCTGCCCATCATAACGTTGTCTTCATTCTGGTGGTGTCAGCTGACTGTTTCATAGTCCACTGGCCTGTTGGCTGCCCATCGTAAAGTTGTCTTCATTCTGGTGGTGTCAGCTGACTGTTTCATAGGTCCACTGGCCTGTTGGCTGCCCATCGTAACGTTGTCTTCATTGTGGTGGTGTCAGCTGACTGTTTGATAGGTCCACTGGCCTGTTGGCTGCCCATCTTAATGTTTCATCATTCTGGTGGTGTCAGCTGACTGTTTGATAGGTCCACTGGCCTATTGGCTGCCCATCGTAATGTTATCTTCATTCTGGTGGTGTCAGATGACTGTTTGATAGGTCCACTGGCCTATTGGCTGCCCATCGTAATGTTTCCATCATTCTGGTGGTGTCAGCTGACTGTTTCATAGGTCCACTGGCCTGTTGGCTGCCCATCTTAATGTTTCCATCATTTTGGTGGTGTCAGCTGACTGTTTGATAGGTCCACTGGCCTATTGGCTGCCCATCGTAATGTTATCTTCATTCTGGTGGTGTCAGCTGACTCTTTGATAGGTCCACTGGCCTATTGGCTGCCCATCGTAATGTTTCCATCATTCTGGTGGTGTCAGCTGACTGTTTGATAGGTCCACTGGCCTGTTGGCTGCCCATCGTAACGTTTCCATTATTTTGGTGGTGTCAGCTGACTGTTTGATAGGTCCACTGGCCTGTTGGCTGCCCATCGTAACGTTGTCTTCATTCTGATGGTGTCAGCTGACTGTTTGATAGGTCCACTGGCCTGTTGGCTGCCCATCTTAATGTTTCCATCATTCTGGTGGTGTCAGTTGACTGTTTGATAGGTCCACTGGCCTGTTGGCTGCCCATCGTAACGTTGTCTTCATTGTGGTGGTGTCAGCTGACTGTTTGATAGGTCCACTGGCCTGTTGGCTGCCCATCATAACGTTGTCTTCATTCTGGTGGTGTCAGCTGACTGTTTGATAGGTCCACTGGCCTGTTGGCTGCCCATCATAATGTTGTCTTCACACTGGTGGTGTCACACTGGTGGTGTCAGCTGACTGTTTCATAATCCCTGTCCCTTCCCATTTTGAGAGTTTACCAGTGAATGAAGTTTTCCACAAGCTGATAAAGTCTACCAGATAACTGCAGGCGGAATTGGGTGGAGCGCATATGGAATTGTCCAAGTGCAGAGAATCAGAGAATCACTCCCAAAGAAACTCCGAGCTTCAAATGTTATGGGACATTTTTTTTTTCAATTTCCTTAATTGGATTTTTTTTTAAAAAGTGGACCACATATAGTTCTGACCACAAAGATCATCCTTGTCTGTCATGTGTATCATGTGTTGGTGAACCTTAGTTTTATGAGAAATGTGTGTTTGTTTTTTTTGTGTGTGTTTTTTTGATTGAACATAATTATTGTGGACCAGAATTTACTATTTATTTGATCACAATAATTGTCTGTGACAGCTACCTTAGCCATCTGTTGGTGAACCATCACTTTTTTAACCATCATTTTTTTTATCATGATAATTGTGGACCAGGATTGAATGTAGCCATGTGTTGGTGAACCGTCACTTTTTAACCATCATTTTTTTTATCATGATAATTGTGGACCAGGATTGAATGTAGCCATGTGTTGGTGAACCGTCACTTTTTAACCATCATTTTTTTTATCATGATAATTGTGGACCAGGATTGAATGTTTATTTGATCACAATAATTGTCTGTGACAGCTACCTTAGCCATGTGTTGGTGAACCATCACTTTTTTAACCGTCATTTTTCCCCTTTTTTTGTTTATCATGATAATTGTGGACCAGGATTGAATGTTTATTTGATCACATATATTGTCTGTGACAGCTACCACAGCCATGTATTGGTGAACCATCGTTTTATGAAACATTTTTTTTTTTTTTTATTATTGAATATCATTATTGTGGACTAGGATTAAGTATTTATTTGATCTTTATAATTGTCTGTGACAGCTACCTTGGCCATGTATTAGTGGACCATTGTTTTATGAAATGTGTGGGTTTTTTTTTTTTCTTATTGAATATAATAAAAATTATTGTGGACCAGAATTGACTATTTGTTTGTTTACAATGATTGTCTGTGACAGCTAGCTACCTGAGTCATGCATGGTTTTATAAACCATGATTTTGTTTATTTACATAATAGTTGTGGACCCGCATTATTTCTCCATGATTGTTACACGACATCTGCATCAAAGTGACCACCAGCATTCCAGCAAACAGGAATTGGAAAAACAAAACATACAATCAGAACATATGTTCAATAAAACAAAACACAACAGGCAACATTTTCAGCAAGCTGGCCTTTGTCAAGGCAAGAAGGTAAAAACATAATGCACAGGTCTTCTGGGAGTCAGAAGTCATGTAGTGTTTTTGTCACTAACACAAGTCATGTACTGTCACTAACACAAGTCATGTAGTGTTTTTGTCACTAACACAAGTCATGTACTGTCACTAACACAAGTCATGTACTGTCACTAACACAAGTCATGTAGTGTTTTTGTCACTAACACAAGTCATGTACTGTCACTAACACAAGTCATGTACTGTCACTAACACAAGTCATGTACTGTCACTAACACAAGTCATGTAGTGTTTTTGTCACTAACACAAGTCATGTAGTATTTTTGTCACTAACACAAGTCATGTAGTGTTTTTGTCACTAACACAAGTCATGTACTGTCACTAACACAAGTCATGTACTGTCACTAACACAAGTCATGTACTGTCACTAACACAAGTCATGTACTGTCACTAACACAAGTCATGTACTGTCACTAACACAAGTCATGTAGTATTTTTGTCACTAACACAAGTCATGTAGTGTTTTTGTCACTAACACAAGTCATGTACTGTCACTAACACAAGTCATGTACTGTCACTAACACAAGTCATGTAGTGTTTTTGTCACTAACACAAGTCATGTACTGTCACTAACACAAGTCATGTACTGTCACTAACACAAGTCATGTACTGTCACTAACACAAGTCATGTACTGTCACTAACACAAGTCATGTAGTGTTTTTGTCACTAACACAAGTCATGTACTGTCACTAACACAAGTCATGTACTATTTTTGTCACTAACACAAGTCATGTAGTGTCACTAACACAAGTCATGTAGTGTTTTTGTCACTAACACAAGTCATGTACTGTCACTAACACAAGTCATGTACTGTCACTAACACAAGTCATGTACTGTCACTAACACAAGTCATGTACTGTCACTAACACAAGTCATGTACTGTCACTAACACAAGTCATGTACTGTCACTAACACAAGTCATGTACTGTCACTAACACAAGTCATGTAGTGTTTTTGTCACTAACACAAGTCATGTAGTGTTTTTGTCACTAACACAAGTCATGTAGTGTTTTTGTTAGATGATAATCATCTGGGACCATGATCATATATACCATGATCATATATACCATGCTACTTGTGGACCATGATCATATATACCATGATCATATATACCATGCTTATTGTGGACCATGATCATATATACCATGCTACTTGTGGACCATGATCATATATACCATGATCATATATACCATGCTTATTGTGGACCATGATCATATATACCATGCTACTTGTGGACCATGATCATATATACCATGCTTATTGTGGACCATGATCATATATACCATGCTACTTGTGGACCATGATCATATATACCATGATCATATATACCATGCTACCTGTGGACCATGATCATATATACCATGATCATATATACCATGCTTATTGTGGACCATGATCATATATACCATGATCATATATACCATGCTTATTGTGGACCATGATCATATATACCATGATCATATATACCATGCTACCTGTGGACCATGATCATATATACCATGATCATATATACCATGCTACCTGTGGACCATGATCATATATACCATGATCATATATACCATGCTTATTGTGGACCATGATCATATATACCATGATCATATATACCATGCTACTTGTGGACCATGATCATATATACCATGCTACTTGTGGACCATGATCATATATACCATGATCATATATACCATGCTTATTGTGGACCATGATCATATATACCATGCTACTTGTGGACCATGATCATATACTCCTAATCATAATTTAAGGGCCACTTCTTCCTTCCTCTCTAATTTTAAGTTGAAATAATTGACAATGTTTAGAATTGATTCTATGTTTTATTTCATCATTTCCACACCTGTTTTGGAAAAAGAAATTAGCACAATGACCCATTAGTGAACAGCACATGCATTTAAAGGAACATCCCCCCCTTTTCAAAAAACAGAAAGTGTCAGATTTGGCCAATCTGTTTTCAATATCGCGTGTGTCCGCCCCGAGCCTTGATGCATGATTCACAGCGCCGATGCATCGATCCCACAAGGGTACGGAGTGTGTCCTGAGGGATGGCCGCCCACTCGATCTGCAGGATGTCGACCAGCCTGGCCAGGGTGCCCGGTGGGGGGTGGTTGTCCTTGATGCGCCTCCCGAGCACATCCCAGAGGTGTTCAATTGGGTTCAGGTCAGGTGAGCACGCTGGCCAGGCCATACGGACGACTTCATGCTGCTCCAGGAAGTCGGTCACAAGGCGTGCTCGATGCGCAGGTGCATTGTCGTCCTGGAAGATGGCGCCTTGACCAAGGTCCACAAGCGCAGGCAGTGCCACGGCCGCCAGAACCTCGTCCCGGTACCGGACCCCGTTCAGGATGCCGTCAATGGGGAGCAGGGGGGTCCGGGTACCACGGCTCATGCCACCCCACACCATCACCGACCCGCCGCCGTACCGGTTATGCTCTTGGACAGTGGCGTCAGCGAACCTCTCCCCTTGACGTCGCCACACCCGAGCCCGGCCATCGTTAAAGGTCAGGGTGAACCTGGACTCATCCGAAAACAAGACCCGGGCCCACTGTTGCCTTGTCCAGGTCACGTGCTCCCTGGCCCAGGTCATGCGGCGCACTCTGTTGACCAGTGACAGCACGGGTCGGACGGCCGGTCTCCGTGACCTCAAGTTTGCCTCATGTAGCCGTCTTCTCACCGTGCTGCAGCTGATGTTAGCACCTGTTGCGTCCCTCAGCTGACCCCTCAAGGTCACCGCAGTGGATGCCCTTTCCCTCAGGACGGAGAGGGCAAGGTAGCGGTTTTGCTGTCTTGTCGTTACTCTGGGTCGACCCGTGTGACGCCTTTCCTGGACTGCTCCAGTCTCATTGAAGCGCTCCAGCAGTCTCTGGATTGTGGAATGCGACACTTCAAGTCGTCTAGCAACTTCCCGCTGCGCTAGGCCTTCATCAAGCAGAGCGAGGGCTCTCCCCCGCTGCTCATCCGTCATCCGTCGTCTTGCAAGCATGGTTAAAACAAACCAAGAACGGGTCCTTTTTATCCTCGTCTGCGGGCAACTTTGGCTGGAGTAGTGTTCAAAAAGGGCTTGCCTTGCACGTGCAAAGCGAATTTTGTCGCTACCTTGCCTGCGTCGTCAGAGAGACCCTGCTGAAGATTCGACAATTTCGTGTGGAAATTGTCTTCCTTGGGCCGCCCATTGCAAATCGGCAAATCCCCAAACACGTGCCAAAAGGAAACTGCAATGTTGTCTGAGCTCTTATCCATTCAGTTACGGCAACGAATTGGAGAAAAGAGTAAGAGAAAAGAGGTTATTTCTCCTTTCAAAAATTGACTCAAAAACGTTCCTGGCCCTTCAATAATGACGTGTAGTATATATACCATGATCATATATACCATGCTTATTGTGGACCATGATCATATATACCATGATCATATATACCATGCTACTTGTGGACCATGATCATATATACCATGATCATATATACCATGCTACTTGTGGACCATGATCATATAACAAGATAACAAGATAACAAGATTTTATTTCAGCCCAGTGCATAGACACAAGGAAAATATTTTGGCTATACATACAATCACACTCACGCCTCACAACAATTACAATATTCAACATCATAAAAGACAAATAGATGGGTCATCCACGGAATCGAAGAAACACACGCACACAACACACACACACTCTCACGCCAAGGCGCCCATATCCACTAATCGTTGGTTCTGCCCTGCCAGCTAATTAACAGCGCGCATCTGTCCTTCTCCTTCCACTCTCCACGCCACCCTCGCCCATCCTGTGGAGTATAGGCCTACAGATTGACGTAGATTCGATAGGCCTACTCTGTGCCAGTATCAGTCACTTCCTACACTCAGACCCTCCCGAAAGATCGCAGCAGTTACAAAGCACTGCTGTAGAGTGAAGGACTCTGGTCAAACCTGCCTGGCTAAAAATAGTACTCGCCGGCGATGCCGGCTGGCAGAAAGGTAGTAACTGGAGGCTGTCAGAATGGCTGGAAAATGCAGCCGTACACCCACACCCACACACGCACTCAAGCACACACACATACGCCCTCCCCCCCCCCCCCACACACAACAGGCACACATGCACACACACATATACAGCCCCCCCCCCCCCACACACACGCACACACGCACACGGGACTTAAACAACATAAGGTAAAAATTATTCTCTTACATTCACTCCCCCTCCTCACATGCGCAAGACTAAAAAACCAAAGACAGGCGAAGAAGCTCTGATGCATAACAAAATATTTAGTAAGAGTACATTCTGACGCAAGTTAAAAAAAACACACAAAAAACAGTATAATCCAAGCCTGGGGAGTTAAAACAGTTTATCAATTAACAGTGATCACGAACAGATAAAAGACATATAAAAATCCTTCTAGAAACTAATGATCACGAACAGATAAAAGACATATAAAAATCCTTCTAGAAACTAATGATCACGAACAGATAAAAGACATGTAAAAATCCTTCTAGAAACTAATGATCACGAACAGACAAAAGACATGTAAAAATCCTTCTAGAAACTAATGATCACGAACAGACAAAAGACATGTAAAAATCCTTCTAGAAACTATCACCGAATTTCCATAAGCCCTCCTTCGAGTACGCAGACTGAGGATTAGAGTACAAAAATGAAATAAATAGCTCTAATAAAAATTGGTTAAGAATAGGATCATCACAGAATAAGAGAAAAAAAAATTGTGACTACCGATAAGACACGAATGTATGATTCAAATCATTAACACATCAGAAAAAAAAAAGTGTAATGATGTACGGCTGTAAGTCTAGCAGATACACACAACAAAAAGTGTAATGATGTACGGCTGTAAGTCTAGCAGATACACACAACAAAAAGTGTAATGATGTAAGGATGTAAGTCTAGCAGATACACACAACAAAAAGTGTAATGATGTAAGTCTAGCAGATACACACAGCAAAAAGTGTAATGATGTAAGGATGTAAGTCTAGCAGATACACACAACAAAAAGTGTAATGATGTAAGGATGTAAGTCTAACAGATACACACAGCAAAAAGTGTAATGATGTAAGGGTGTAAGTCTAGCAGATACACACAACAAAAAGTGTAATGATGTAATGATGTAAGTCTAGCAGATACACACAACAAAAAGTGTAATGATGTAAGGCTGTAAGTCTAGCAGATACACACAACAAAAAGTGTAATGATGTAATGATGTAAGTCTAGCAGATACACACAACAAAAAGTGTAATGATGTAATGATGTAAGTCTAGCAGATACACACAACAAAAAGTGTAATGATGTAAGGATGTAAGTCTAGCAGATACACACAACAAAAAGTGTAATGATGTAAGTCTAGCAGATACACACAACAAAAAGTGTAATGATGTAAGTCTAGCAGATACATACAACAAAAAGTGTAATGATGTAAGGATGTAAGTCTAGCAGATACACACAACAAAAAGTGTAATGATGTAATGATGTAAGTCTAGCAGATACACACAACAAAAAGTGTAATGATGTACGGCTGTAAGTCTAGCAGATACACACAACAAAAAGTGTAATGATGTAATGATGTAAGTCTAACAGATACACACAACAAAAAGTGTAATGATGTAAGGATGTAAGTCTAGCAGATACACACAACAAAAAGTGTAATGATGTAAGGATGTAAGTCTAACAGATACACACAGCAAAAAGTGTAATGATGTAAGGATGTAAGTCTAGCAGATACACACAACAAAAAGTGTAATGATGTACGGCTGTAAGTCTAGCAGATACACACAACAAAAAGTGTAATGATGTAAGGATGTAAGTCTAGCAGATACACACAACAAAAAGTGTAATGATGTAATGATGTAAGTCTAGCAGATACACACAACAAAAAGTGTAATGATGTATGGATGTAAGTCTAGCAGATACACACAACAAAAAGTGTAATGATGTAAGTCTAACAGATACACACAACAAAAAGTGTAATGATGTAAGTCTAACAGATACACACAACAAAAAGTGTAATGATGTAAGTCTAACAGATACACACAACAAAAAGTGTAATGATGTAAGTCTAACAGATACACACAACAAAAAGTGTAATGATGTAAGTCTAACAGATACACACAACAAAAAGTGTAATGATGTAAGTCTAACAGATACACACAACAAAAAGTGTAATGATGTAAGGATGTAAGTCTAGCAGATACACACAACAAAAAGTGTAATGATTTAAGGATGTAAGTCTAGCAGATACATACAACAAAAAGTGTAATGATGTAAGTCTAGCAGATACACACAACAAAAAGTGTAATGATGTACGGCTGTAAGTCTAACAGATACACACAACAAAAAGTGTAATGATGTAAGTCTAGCAGATACACACAACAAAAAGTGTAATGATGTAAGTCTAACAGATACACACAACAAAAAGTGTAACGATGTAATGATGTAAGTCTAGCAGATACACACAACAAAAAGTGTAATGATGTAAGTCTAACAGATACACACAACAAAAAGTGTAATGATGTAAGGATGTAAGTCTAGCAGATACACACAACAAAAAGTGTAATGATGTAAGGGTGTAAGTCTAGCAGATACACACAACAAAAAGTGTAATGATGTAAGGATGTAAGTCTAACAGATACACACAACAAAAAGTGTAATGATGTAAGTCTAACAGATACACACAACAAAAAGTGTAATGATGTAAGGGTGTAAGTCTAGCAGATACACACAACAAAAAGTGTAATGATGTAAGGATGTAAGTCTAACAGATACACACAACAAAAAGTGTAATGATGTAAGTCTAACAGATACACACAACAAAAAGTGTAATGATGTAAGGGTGTAAGTCTAGCAGATACACACAGCAAAAAGTGTAATGATGTAAGTCTAGCAGATACACACAACAAAAAGTGTAATGATGTACGGCTGTAAGTCTAGCAGATACACACAGCAAAAAGAGGTCTACAGGGAAACAGGGTGACGGGCAGCCCTTACATAAAAACTGTCTTTAAAGCGAGACGTTCTGGCTTTGATGGAACGAAAGCACTTTCCTGAAGGAAGCGGAGTGAACAGACTGTTCGCTGGGTGATCTTTGTCAGCTATGATAGATTTAACCTTCTTCTCAGTTCTTTTTTCGTAGATGGATTCGATGGAAGGAAGAGTAATGCCGATGATCTTGGAGGCAATGCTGACAATTCTGTTTAAGCCATCTTTCTCAGTTGTTGTACATGTACCATACCAGACTGTGATAGAGAAAGTTAAAACACTTTCTATCACTGCTCGGTAAAACTGAATCAAGACAGACAGGCTAACCCCAAACTTTTTAAGCTGACGAAGGAAATAGAGACGCTGCAGTGATTTTTTAATGATTAGTTTTGTGTTTTCCTCCCACTTTAACGAATTCGAAATTGTTGTTCCGAAAAGTTTAAACGTGTCTACTATATATACCATGATCATATATACCATGCTACTTGTGGACCATGATCATATATACCATGATCATATATACCATGCTACTTGTGGACCATGATCATATATACCATGCTACTTGTGGACCATGATCATATATACCATGCTACTTGTGGACCATGATCATATATACCATGCTACTTGTGGACCATGATCATATATACCATGATCATATATAACATGATCATATATACCATGATCATATATACCATGATCATATATACCATGCTTATTGTGGACCATGATCATATATACCATGCTACTTGTGGACCATGATCATATATACCATGCTTATTGTGGACCATGATCATATATACCATGCTACTTGTGGACCATGATCATATATACCATGCTTATTGTGGACCATGATCATATATACCATGCTACTTGTGGACCATGATCATATATACCATGATCATATATACCATGATCATATATACCATGCTTATTGTGGACCATGATCATATATACCATGCTTATTGTGGACCATGATCATATATACCATGATCATATATACCATGCTACTTGTGGACCATGATCATATATACCATGATCATATATACCATGCTACTTGTGGACCATGATCATATATACCATGCTACTTGTGGACCATGATCATATATACCATGATCATATATACCATGCTTATTGTGGACCATGATCATATATACCATGATCATATATACCATGCTACTTGTGGACCATGATCATATATACCATGCTACTTGTGGACCATGATCATATATACCATGATCATATATACCATGCTTATTGTGGACCATGATCATATATACCATGATCATATTATACCATGTCCATATATAACCATGCTTAATTGTGGACCATGATCATATATATACCATGCTACTTGTGGACCATATTAGATTCCATATTATACCATGCTACTTGTGGACCATGATCATATATACCATGATCATATATACCATGCTTATTGTGGACCATGATCATATATACCATGATCATATATACCATGATCATATATACCATGATCATATATACCATGATCATACATACCATGATCATATATACCATGATCATATATACCATGCTACTTGTGGACCATGATCATATATACCATGCTTATTGTGGACCATGATCATATATACCATGCTACTTGTGGACCATGATCATATATACCATGATCATATATACCATGCTTATTGTGGACCATGATCATATATACCATGATCATATATACCATGCTTATTGTGGACCATGATCATATATACCATGCTTATTGTGGACCATGATCATATATGCCATGCTACTTGTGGACCATGATCATATATACCATGATCATATATACCATGATCATATATACCATGCTTATTGTGGACCATGATCATATATACCATGATCATATATACCATGATCATATATACCATGCTTATTGTGGACCATGATCATATATACCATGCTTATTGTGGACCATGATCATATATACCATGATCATATATACCATGTTACTTGTGGACCATGATCATATATACCATGCTTATTGTGGACCATGATCATATATACCATGCTACTTGTGGACCATGATCATATATACCATGATCATATATTACCATGATCATATATACCATGATCAATATACCATGATCAATATATACCATGATCATATATACCATGATCATATATACCATGCTTATTGTGGACCATGATCATATATACCATGATCATATATACCATGATCATATATACCATGCTTATTGTGGACCATGATCATATATACCATGCTTATTGTGGACCATGATCATATATACCATGATCATATATACCATGATCATATATACCATGATCATATATACCATGCTTATTGTGGACCATGATCATATATACCATGCTTATTGTGGACCATGATCATATATACCATGATCATATATACCATGATCATATATACCATGATCATATATACCATGCTTATTGTGGACCATGATCATATATACCATGCTTATTGTGGACCATGATCATATATACCATGCTACTTGTGGACCATGATCATATATACCATGCTTATTGTGGACCATGATCATATATACCATGCTTATTGTGGACCATGATCATATATACCATGCTACTTGTGGACCATGATCATATATATACCATGCTACTTGTGGACCATGATCATATATACCATGCTACTTGTGGACCATGATCATATACACCATGCTACTTGTGGACCATGATCATATATACCATGCTACTTGTGGACCATGATCATATATACCATGCTACTTGTGGACCATGATCATATATACCATGATCATATATACCATGATCATATATTACCATGCTACTTGTGGACCATGATCATATATACCATGCTACTTGTGGACCATGATCATATATACCATGCTACTTGTGGACCATGATCATATATACCATGCTACTTGTGGACCATGATCATATATACCATGATCATATATACCATGCTTATTGTGGACCATGATCATATATACCATGCTTATTGTGGACCATGATCATATATACCATGATCATATATACCATGCTACTTGTGGACCATGATCATATATACCATGCTACTTGTGGACCATGATCATATATACCATGATCATATATACCATGCTTATTGTGGACCATGATCATATATACCATGCTTATTGTGGACCATGATCATATATACCATGCTACTTGTGGACCATGATCATATATACCATGCTTATTGTGGACCATGATCATATATACCATGCTTATTGTGGACCATGATCATATATACCATGCTTATTGTGGACCATGATCATATATACCATGCTACTTGTGGACCATGATCATATATACCATGCTTATTGTGGACCATGATCATATATACCATGCTACTTGTGGACCATGATCATATATACCATGCTTATTGTGGACCATGATCATATATACCATGCTACTTGTGGACCATGATCATATATACCATGCTACTTGTGGACCATGATCATATATACCATGCTTATTGTGGACCATGATCATATATACCATGCTACTTGTGGACCATGATCATATATACCATGCTTATTGTGGACCATGATCATAGTCATATGTAGATGATTTTTCTTGGAAATCCGAGAAAATCCACCGGCGGCATCCAAGAAAAAAATGTGCTTTCCGAGAAAATAAAAAAAATTCGAGTGATACTATTTTCTCTTCTGCAAAACATTCGGCTGTTCATCAGTCCGTTGATCTCTCATAGCAGACGGCGAACTTTGAGAAGGGTGACAAATCTGTATCATTTTCCGCTGACGTCACTTCCGGTGTTTTTTGTTTGTCAGGCACGGTTTGTTTTCAGAATCCATTGCAAAACTTTGAAGATTGCGAACATGTCTGGAGCCGGTATTGTAGAGAGAGGGTCTGCTGCAGGGAAAACGTTTGACAAAGACTGCAAAAATAAACGGTGTTGGGAGTGGATTTCACAAAAAATGGATGTCATGGAAATGAGCACATGACTGTCAGAAATAGCCTACTGTGTCTTGTGCAGCTGTTAAGTCAATTGAAATAACTTTAGTTCAGCAGGCATCCACAAACTTTCAGACCATTACCATTTCAAGAACCAGAAAAAAATACGAAAGAAGAATAAGAATGCGTTTTAATACAACAAGACAAGACAGGCGCAAATTTTCGGCCAACTGGTCTTTGTCAAGCGTAAGATTACAAACAAACAAACAAACACCAGATACAAAAATTAGGAGAAAAAGACTGAAACTTCCCTGCTGCTCTGTCCAGTGTGATTCCTTGGCGTGCGTTTGTTTGTAATCTTACGCTTGACAAAGGCCAGTTGGCCGAAAATTTGTGCCTCTTATCTTGTATTAAATACGCATTCTTATTGTTCTTTCGTGCTTTTTCTGGTTACTGTTTGTTTGAATGCGGGCAGTCACACTTGTTTGGATTTGGTATTACCATTTCAAGTCCAAGAAGCACCAGATGAGGCAGAAAACTGCAAAGAACCGTGAAGTTATTCAGTCTACACTCTAGGTTGTTGTTTAATGCCTCTTACAGCATACATTAGAAAAAGATTCGCTAAACAATTTTTCTTGAAATCTGACACCAGTGTGTATAGATGATTTGCTTCAATACAAAGGATCATAAACAAGTCAAAAGTTGTGGCAGATAGCATCAGATTGCACTATCTTGAATCTATATTCAAAAAAAAATATACCTATATCCGGGGGAGCATGCTTCCAGACCCCCCCCCCCCCCCACCATTTTCAGAGATTTTCTTCCTTTGGCATTGGGAGGCCTGTAGTATGCTTCTTGTGGACCTTGATCATATACATGTATACCATGCTTTTTGTGGGGCGTGAACAGACTGTGGACAGTATGTGAAGTACTGTTGTCAGTGTAGACCATGCTTACTACTGTGGACTATGACTAGAGTGCTGACACTGTGTGCACCACTATTGTACATGTAGTGATGTACTGCTGTCTTGGTGTTCACAACAGTCTGTGTGCACCACTATTGTACATTGTACATGTAGTGATGTACTGCTGTCTTGATGTTCACAACACTCTGTGTGCACCACTATTGTACATTGTACATGTAGTGATGTACTGCTGTCTTGATGTTCACAACATTCTGTGTGCACCACTATTGTACATTGTACATGTAGTGATGTACTGCTGTCTTTGTGTTCACAACACTCTGTGTGCACCACTATTGTACATTGTACATGTAGTGATGTACTGCTGTCTTGGTGTTCACAACAGTCTGTGTGCACCACTATTGCACATTGTACATGTAGTGATGTACTGCTGTCTTGGTGTTCACAACATTCTGTGTGCACCAATATTGTACATTGTACATGTAGTGATGTACTGCTGTCTTGGTGTTCACAACATTCTGTGTGCACCACTATTGTGCATTGTACATGTAGTGATGTACTGCTGTCTTGATGTTCACAACAATCTGTGTGCACCACTATTGTACATTGTACATGTACTGCTGTCTTGGTGTTCACAACACACTGTGTGCACCACTATTGTACATTGTACATGTAGTGATGTACTGCTGTCTTGGTGTTTACAACACACTGTGTGCACCAATATTGTACATTGTACATGTAGTGATGTACTGCTGTCTTGGTGTTTACAACACACTGTGTGCACCAATATTGTACATTGTACATGTAGTGATGTACTGCTGTCTTGGTGTTCACAACAGTCTGTGTGCACCACTATTGTACATTGTACATGTAGTGATGTACTGCTGTCTTGGTGTTCACAACATTCTGTGTGCACCACTATTGTACATTGTACATGTAGTGATGTACTGCTGTCTTGATGTTCACAACAATCTGTGTGCACCACTATTGTACATTGTACATGTAGTGATGTACTGCTGTCTTGGTGTTCACAACAATCTGTGTGCACCACTATTGTACATTGTACATGTAGTGATGTACTGCTGTCTTGGTGTTCACAACAGTCTGTGTGCACCACTATTGTACATTGTACATGTAGTGATGTACTGCTGTCTTGGTGTTCACAACATTCTGTGTGCACCACTATTGTACATTGTACATGTAGTGATGTACTGCTGTCTTGGTGTTCACAACACTCTGTGTGCACCACTATTGTACATTGTACATGTAGTGATGTACTGCTGTCTTGGTGTTCACAACACACTGTGTGCACCACTATTGTACATTGTACATGTAGTGATGTACTGCTGTCTTTGTGTTCACAACACTCTGTGTGCACCACTATTGTACATTGTACATGTAGTGATGTACTGCTGTCTTGGTGTTCACAACAATCTGTGTGCACCACTATTGTACATTGTACATGTAGTGATGTACTGCTGTCTTGGTGTTCACAACACACTGTGTGCACCACTATTGTACATTGTACATGTAGTGATGTACTGCTGTCTTGGTGTTCACAACAGTCTGTGTGCACCACTATTGTACATTGTACATGTACTGCTGTCTTGATGTTCACAACACTCTGTGTGCACCACTATTGTACATTGTACATGTAGTGATGTACTGCTGTCTTGGTGTTCACAACAATCTGTGTGCACCACTATTGTACATTGTACATGTAGTGATGTACTGCTGTCTTGATGTTCACAACAGTCTGTGTGCACCACTATTGTACATTGTACATGTAGTGATGTACTGCTGTCTTGGTGTTCACAACATTCTGTGTGCACCACTATTGTACATTGTACATGTAGTGATGTACTGCTGTCTTGGTGTTCACAACATTCTGTGTGCACCACTATTGTACATTGTACATGTAGTGATGTACTGCTGTCTTTGTGTTCACAACACTCTGTGTGCACCACTATTGTACATTGTACATGTAGTGATGTACTGCTGTCTTGATGTTCACAACAGTCTGTGTGCACCACTATTGTACATGTAGTGATGTACTGCTGTCTTGGTGTTCACAACACACTGTGTGCACCACTATTGTACATTGTACATGTAGTGATGTACTGCTGTCTTGATGTTAACAACACTCTGTGTGCACCACTATTGTACATTGTACATGTAGTGATGTACTGCTGTCTTGGTGTTCACAACACACTGTGTGCACCACTATTGTACATTGTACATGTAGTGATGTACTGCTGTCTTGGTGTTCACAACACTCTGTGTGCACCACTATTGTACATTGCACATGTACTGCTGTCTTGATGTTCACAACAATCTGTGTGCACCACTATTGTACATTGTACATGTACTGCTGTCTTGGTGTTCACAACACTCTGTGTGCACCACTATTGTACATTGTACATGTAGTGATGTACTGCTGTCTTGGTGTTCACAACACACTGTGTGCACCACTATTGTACATTGTACATGTAGTGATGTACTGCTGTCTTGGTGTTCACAACACTCTGTGTGCACCACTAGTGTACATTGTACATGTACTGCTGTCTTGGTGTTCACAACACACTGTGTGCACCACTATTGTACATTGTACATGTAGTGATGTACTGCTGTCTTGGTGTTCACAACAGTCTGTGTGCACCACTATTGTACATTGTACATGTAGTGATGTACTGCTGTCTTGGTGTTCACAACACTCTGTGTACACCACTATTGTACATTGTACATGTAGTGATGTACTGCTGTCTTGATGTTCACAACACTCTGTGTGCACCACTATTGTACATTGTACATGTAGTGATGTACTGCTGTCTTTGTGTTCACAACACTCTGTGTGCACCACTATTGTACATTGTACATGTAGTGATGTACTGCTGTCTTGGTGTTCACAACACTCTGTGTGCACCACTATTGTACATTGTACATGTAGTGATGTACTGCTGTCTTGGTGTTCACAACATCTGTGTGCACCACTATTGTACATTGTACATGTAGTGATGTACTGCTGTCTTGGTGTTCACAACACTCTGTGTGCACCACTATTGTACATTGTACATGTAGTGATGTACTGCTGTCTTGGTGTTCACAACACTCTGTGTGCACCACTATTGTACATTGTACATGTAGTGATGTACTGCTGTCTTGGTGTTCACAACACTCTGTGTGCACCACTATTGTACATTGTACATGTAGTGATGTACTGCTGTCTTGTGTTCACAACACTTTTTTTTTTTTTTTTTTTTTTTTTTTTTTTTTTTTTTTTTTTTTTTTTTTTTTTTTTTTTTTTTTTTTTTTTTTTTTTTTTTTTTTTTTTTTTTTTTTTTTTTTTTTTTTTTTTTTTTTTTTTTTTTTTTTTTTTTTTTTTTTTTTTTTTTTTTTTTTTTTTTTTTTTTTTTTTTTTTTTTTTTTTTTTTTTTTTTTTTTTTTTTTTTTTTTTTTTTTTTTTTTTTTTTTTTTTTTTTTTTTTTTTTTTTTTTTTTTTTTTTTTTTTTTTTTTTTTTTTTTTTTTTTTTTTTTTTTTTTTTTTTTTTTTTTTTTTTTTTTTTTTTTTTTTTTTTTTTTTTTTTTTTTTTTTTTTTTTTTTTTTTTTTTTTTTTTTTTTTTTTTTTTTTTTTTTTTTTTTTTTTTTTTTTTTTTTTTTTTTTTTTTTTTTTTTTTTTTTTTTTTTTTTTTTTTTTTTTTTTTTTTTTTTTTTTTTTTTTTTTTTTTTTTTTTTTTTTTTTTTTTTTTTTTTTTTTTTTTTTTTTTTTTTTTTTTTTTTTTTTTTTTTTTTTTTTTTTTTTTTTTTTTTTTTTTTTTTTTTTTTTTTTTGGGGGGGGGGGGGGGGGGGGGGGGGGGGGGGGGGGGGGGGGGGGGGGGGGGGGGGGGGGGGGGGGGGGGGGGGGGGGGGGGGGGGGGGGGGGGGGGGGGGGGGGGGGGGGGGGGGGGGGGGGGGGGGGGGGGGGGGGGGGGGGGGGGGGGGGGGGGGGGGGGGGGGGGGGGGGGGGGGGGGGGGGGGGGGGGGGGGGGGGGGGGGGGGGGGGGGGGGGGGGGGGGGGGGGGGGGGGGGGGGGGGGGGGGGGGGGGGGGGGGGGGGGGGGGGGGGGGGGGGGGGGGGGGGGGGGGGGGGGGGGGGGGGGGGGGGGGGGGGGGGGGGGGGGGGGGGGGGGGGGGTAGTATGATGTACTGCTGTCTTGGTGTTC
>JAPXFY010000033.1:46668679-46686179 GCA_030674185.1 Monoplex corrugatus
GTCTGTCTCTCTCTCCCTCTCTCTCTCTCTCTTTCTTTGTCTGTCTCTCTCTCCTTCCCTCCCTCCCTCTCCCTCTCTCTCTCTCTCTCTTTCTCTGTCTCTCTCTCCTTCCCTCCCTCTCTCTCTCTCTCGGCACATGAATACCAATTACATGAAAAGTTGACATGATCAGTGTGATTAATAACACATGACCCCTGTGGGGATGCCAATATAAGATAGTATCCCCAACTTCTGGAAATTCTGTGCTAGAAATGTCCTCTTATATGTCACTCTCTTCGTTTCTGCCTTGTTCCTTTGTTTTCTGTCATTTCTTCCTACATTTTCTGCCTTGTTCCTTTGCTTTCTGTCATTTCTTCTATCATTTTCTGCCTTGTTCCTTTTTTTCTGTCATTTCTTCCTATCATTTTCTGCCTTGTTCCTTTGCTTTCTGTCATTTCTTCCTATCATTTTCTGCCTTGTTCCTTTGCTTTCTGTCATTTCTTCCTATCATTTTCTGCCTTGTTCCTTTGTTTTCTGTCATTTCTTCCTGTCATTTTCTGCCTTGCTGGTCCATTCACCTGTATGTGTTCGATAAAATCTTTCGTACTTTTTCAAATGAATGATAATTAGGTACATGTACTAAGTGCATTTTTGGCTCTAGAGAGGTGAAATATGCGGAGGCAGTTCTAGGTAATTTATGGCCATTTTTACATTTGTTTCGGTGTCCTAAGGTATGCTTAAATTTGTGTTCAGGTTTTTTGTTGTTTTTTTACATCACCTGTGTGATAAATTGGACGGAGTGGTCAACGCCGGGAGCATGTCCTTAGATTATGTGCATGAATCATTCATTTTCTGCGCTTTTTGTTTGTTTTGTTTTGTTTAAGTTTTGTATGATTTGAAAGGGTTATAGCCCTGATATGGCTCTGTGCAGTCGGCTGGGCTTTAAACAACAACAATAACAATAACACATGAAGACGAAATACATACATGAAAAGTTGACGTGAACAAGCGTCAAATGAAGACCACATAACCATATCAATGGACATGACTGACATATGAAGACCACATAACCACATCAATGGAGACCTCATAACCACATCAATAGACACGACTGATATAATGAAGACCACATAACCACATCAATGGAGATCACATAACCACATCAATGGACATGACTGACATATGAAGACCACATAACCACATCAATGGAGACCTCATAACCACATCAATAGACACGACTGATATAATGAAGACCACATAACCACATCAATGGAGACCACATAACCACATCAATGGACATGACTGACATATGAAGACCACATAACCACATCAATGGAGACCTCATAACCACATCAATAGACATGACTGATATAATGAAGACCACATAACCACATCAATGGAGACCTCATAAACCACATCAATAGACACGACTGATATAATGAAGACCACATAACCACATCAATGGAGACCACATAACCACATCAATGGACATGACTGATATAATGAAGACCACATAACCACATCAATGAAGACCACATAACCACATCAATGAAGACCACATAACGACATCAATGGACCATGAGTGACATAATGAAGACCACATAACCACATCAATGAAGACCACATAACCACATCAATGAAGACCACATAACCACATCAGTGGACATGACTGATATAATGAAGACCACATAACGACATCAGTGGACATGACTGATATAATGAAGACCACATAACCACATCAATGAAGACCACATAACCACATCAGTGGACATGACTGATATAATGAAGACCACATAACCACATCAATGAAGACCACATAACGACATCAGTGGACATGACTGACATAATGAAGACCACATAACCACATCAATGAAGACCACATAACCACATCAGTGGACATGACTGACATAATGAAGACCACATATAACGACATCAGTGGACATGACTGACATAATGAAGACCACATAACCACATACAATGAAAACGCTACATAATGAAGACCACATACGAATCAATGGACATATGGGCTGACATAATGAAGACCACATAACCACATCAATGGAAGACTGACATAATAGACCACATAACACAATGGACATGACTGACATAATGAAGACACATAACGACATCATGGACATGACTGACATAATGAAGACCACATAACCACATCAATGGACATGACTGACATAATGAAGATCACATAAACCGACATCAATGGACATGACTGACATAATGAAGACCACATAACCACATCAATGAAGACCAAATAACCACATCAATGGACATGACTGACATAATGAAGACCACATAACGCACATCAATGAAGACCAAATAACCACATCAATGGACATGACTGACATAATGAAGATCACATAACGACATCAATGGACATGACTGACATAATGAAGACCACATAACGACATCAATGACAGACTACTTGAAACATAACCACATCAATGGACATGACTGACATAATGAAGACCACATAACCACATCAATGAAGACTAATATAACCACATACAATCAATGGACATGACTGACATAATGAAGACCACATAACGACATCAATGGACATGACTGACATAATGAAGACCACATAACACATCAATGGACATGACTGACATAATGAAGACCAAATAACCACATCAATGGACATGACTGACATAATGAAGACCACATAACCACATCAGTGGACATGACTGATATAATGAAGACCACATAACCACATCATGGACATGACTGACATAATGAAGACACATAACGACATCAGTGGACATGACTGACATAATGAAGACCACATAACCACATCAATGGACATGACTGACATAATGAAGACCAAATAACCACATCAATGGACATGACTGACATAATGAAGACCAAATAACCACATCAATGGACATGACTGATATAATGAAGACCACATAACCACATCAGTGGACATGACTGATATAATGAAGATCACATAACCACATCAATGGACATGACTGACATAATGAAGACCACATAACCACATCAGTGGACATGACTGACATAATGAAGACCACATAACACATCATGGACATGACTGACATAATGAAATGACCAAATAAGCCACACCATCAATGGACATGACTGATATAATGAAGACCACATAACCACATCATGGACATGACTGACATAATGAAGACCACATAACCACATCAATGGACATGACTGACATAATGAAGACCACATAACCACATCAATGGACATGACTTACATAATGAAGACCACATAACGACATCAGTGGACATGACTGACATAATGAAGACCACATAACGACATCAGTGGACATGACTGACATAATGAAGACACACATAACCACATCAATGTGACATGAGACATAATGAAGACCACATAACCACATCAATGGACATGACTGACATAATGAAGACCAAATAACCACATCAATGGACATGACTGACATAATGAAGACCACATAACCACATCAGTGGACATGATTGATATAATGAAGACCACATAACCACATCAATGGACATGACTGATATAATGAAGACCACATAACCACATCAATGGACACGGCTGACATAATGAAGACCACATAACCACATCAATGGACATGACTGACATAATGAAGACCACATAACCACATCAATGAAGACCACATACCACATCAGTGGACATGACTGACATAATGAAGACCACATAACCACATTAATGGACCATGACTGACATAATCAAGGAGATGGTGAATATGGCTTTTACCACCTTGTCAAAGACAGGATGACGTCAGCTGGCAGTCAGAGGAAAGAAAAGATGGTGAATATGGCTTGACCACCTTGTCAAAGACAGGATGACGTCAGCTGGCAGTCAGAGGAAAGAAAGGAGATGGTGAATATGGTTTGACCACCTTGTCAAAGACAGGATGACGTCATCTGACAGTCAGAGGAAAGAAAAGATGGTGAATATGGCTTGACCACCTTGTCAAAGGCAGGATGACGTCAGCTGGCAGTCAGAGGAAAGAAAAGGAGATGGTGAATATGGTTTGACCACCTTGTCAAAGACAGGATGACGTCAGCTGGCAGTCAGAGGAAAGAAAAGGAGATGGTGAATATGGTTTGACCACCTTGTCAAAGACAGGATGACGTCAGCTGGCAGTCAGAGGAAAGAAAAGGAGATGGTGAATATGGCTTGACCACCTTGTCAAAGACAGGATGACGTCAGCTGGCAGTCAGAGGAAAGAAAAGATGGTGAATATGGCTTGACCACCTTGTCAAAGACAGGATACGTCAGCTGGCAGTCAGAGGAAAGAAAAGAGTGGTGAATATGGTTTGACCACCTTGTCAAAGACAGGATGACGTCATCTGACAGTCAGAGGAAAGAAAAGGATGGTGAAATATGGCTTGACCACTTGTCAAAGGCAGGATGACGTCACTGGCAGTCCGGGAAAGAAAAGGAGATTGGTGAATATGGTTTGACCACCTTGTTCAAGACAGGATGACGTCAGCTGGCAGTCAGAGGAAAGAAAAGGAGATGGTGAATATGGTTTGACCACCTTGTCAAAGACAGGATGACGTCAGCTGGCAGTCAGAGGAAAGAAAAGATGGTGAATATGGTTTGACCACCTTGTCAAAGGCAGGATGACGTCAGCTGGCAGTCAGAGGAAAGAAAAGGAGATGGTGAATATGGCTTGACCACCTTGTCAAAGACAGGATGACGTCAGCTGGCAGTCAGAGGAAAGAAAAGATGGTGAATATGGCTTGACCACCTTGTCAAAGACAGGATGACGTCAGCTGGCAGTCAGAGGAAAGAAAAGGAGATGGTGAATATGGCTTGACCACCTTGTCAAAAACAGGACATCACTTGACAGGCAGTCGGAAGAAAAGGTGGTGATGACTGTGGCCTGACCACCTTATCAAAGACAGGACGTCTTTCGGAGACATGACGTGACGTGACGTGTTGTACAAACGTCACCAGGAGCTGAGAGATCTGAGTGTGTGTGTGTGTGTGTGGAAGCCGCTGTCTTGTGCTCATCCTGTGCCGGCCTGGGGGGTAAGACACAAAGCAGTTTCCTTTTTTCACTCCTGGCTTGACTTGTGTTGTGTTGACTGCTTAGTCCGCTGTTGCCAAGAACAGGGTTGACATGAACAGGTGTGGAACCAGTGGTCTGCTTTTCCTGTCGCTGGCTGGTAAGACATCGGCTTTTGTTCTTTGAAGCTTCCCTTTAATGATTGATGAAGCGTTGATATGACCAATAGGACACACAGTTTATGATTGATTAAAGTGTTGGCCGCGTTATGTTCAAGTTTTACTGGTTTTATTTTCACAATATTTCTTTTATTGTTGTTGTTTTTGGTTTTGTTTGTTGTTGAGGTTTGTATTGTTTGTTGGTGTTTCTTATTTGTGTTATTGTTTGATGATGACGGAAATATTGTAGGCTGGCTGGAGATGAGACACCACAGAGACAGTAGTGCAATTGTACAGGTGTTTTTCTGTAGTTTTCTTACTATATGTAATACAGTTTCTTGTTTGGCAACCAATACATTAATGTGCAGGTCTTTTTCTATAGTTATCTTATAGTGTACATGTATATTAATGTTCATCTCCCATGAGGATACCAGGGGCTCTTTCATTATAAGTAGTATTCTCACCTTCTGGAAATTCTGTGCTAGAAATTTCTTCTTTTCTGTCACTCTCTTTGTTTCTTCCTTATTCCTTTGCTATGTCATTTCTTCCTGTCATTTTCCGCCTTGCTGGTCCACTCACCTGTATGTGGTCAATAAAGTCTTAATACTTCTCTTAGGATCGATAATTGGGTACATGTATTGGGTGCATTTTTGGCTCTAGAGAAATGTGGTATGCAGAGAGAAATTGGTATGCAGAGAGTAATGTGGTATGCAGAGAAATTGTATGCAGAGAGAAATGTGGTATGCAGAGAGAAATGTGGTATGCAGAGAGAAATGCAGAAGTACTTTTAGTTAATTTAGCCCGTTATTATACATTTTTTTTAGTGTTATCAGTTTTGTGTTTAAATTTGTATTCAGGTATGTGTGTGTGTGTGTGTGTGTGTGTGTGTGTGTGTGTGTGTATGTGTGTGTGTGTGTGTGTGTGTGTGTGTGTGTGTGTGTGAAGACTAGCAGATGTAAATATAGCAATAGTTCCCAATTATCATGCATTGTTCTCTGTGTGTGTGTGTGTGTGTCTCTCTGTGTGTGTCTCTGTCTCTCTTTCTGTCTGTCTGTCTGTCTGTCTGTCTTCTGTCTGTCTCTTCTGCTTCTCTCTCTCTCTTCTTGTGTGTGTGTGTGTAAAGATAAGTAGATGTAGATATAACAATGGTTAGTTCCCACTTTTTTGTGTAGAGACAGAGCAGTACTTGAACTGATGAGTACACTTTACAGTCGTCATGCTGTTCGTTTATTTCTCCAGTGTTTCTTAAGACGGTACGTGACGCTCCATTTGAAATGTCTGAAAACATTGTTTTTGAAACAATCAGTCATGCTGTCTTGAATATGTCTAGAATATTCTTGTTTGAGACAGTTATTCTCCTCTTAAAATGTCTAAAGTATTCTTGTTTTAGACAAACATTCTCTCCTTAAAATATCTAAAATGTCCTTGTTTGAGACAAACATTCTCTCCTTAAAATGTCTAAAATGTCCTTGTTTGAGACAAACATTCTCTCCTTAAAATGTCTAAAATGTCCTTGTTTGAGACAAACATTCTCTCCTTAAAATATCTAAATGTCCTTGTTTGAGACAAACATTCTGTCCTTAAAATATCTAAAATGTCCTTGTTTGAGACAAACATTCTCTCCTTAAAATGTCTAAAATGTCCTTGTTTGAGACAAACATTCTGTCCTTAAAATGATCTAAAATGTCTTGTTTGAGACAAACATTCTGTCCTTAAAATTCTAAAATGTCCTTGTTTGAGACAAAGATTCTCGTCCTTAAAATGTCTAAAATGTCCTTGTTTGAGACAAACATTCTCTCCTTAAAATATCTAAAATGTCCTTGTTTGAGACAAACATTCTCTCCTTAAAATATCTAAAATGTCCTTGTTTGAGACAAACATTCTGTCCTTAAAATATCTAAAATGTCCTTGTTTGAGACAAACATTCTGTCCTTAAAATATCTAAAATGTCCTTGTTTGAGACAAACATTCTGTCCTTAAAATATCTAAAATGTCCTTGTTTGAGACAAAATTCTGTCCTTAAAATATCTAAAATGTCCTTGTTTGAGACAAACATTCTTCCTTAAAATATCTAAAATGTCCTTGTTTGAGACAAACATTCTGTCCTTAAAATATCTAAAATGTCCTTGTTTGAGACAAACATTCTGTCCTTAAAATTCTAAAATGTCCTTGTTTGAGACAAACATTCTGTCCTTAAAATATCTAAAATGTCCTTGTTTGAGACAAACATTCTGTCCTTAAAATATCTAAAATGTTTATTTGTTCAGTGTTTCTTAAGACGGTACGTGACGCTCCATTTGAAATGTCTGAAAACATTGTTTTTGAAACAATAATAATAATAATAATAATAATAATAATAAAGACAATTTATATAGCGCTTTCCAGAGCACAAAGCGCTTCACATAAAATCAGTATATAACTAAATACAAATAGATACACCAACATAAAATTTAAACATACCGCTGCTAACACTATATAACATAAAACATAAAATTTACGTTCAACAAGACATATTAACATAGTAAATTCAAATATTACTAAAAATAGTGACAATCATACAAAAATATTTTCTCTCTCTTTCTCTTCACACACACACACACACACACACACACACACACACACACACACACACACACACACACACACACACACACACACACACACACACACACACACACAGACCCAAACACACTCCCTCTCTCAACCACTCAGTTTCTCTACTATCAAATTCTATCACGCTTACACATACTCTTACTCATACTCTCACTCTCTTTCCCCACCCCAACCATACTCTCGCTCTCTACCGTGCTCCCGATATTCCTTGCTCACTCTCTCTCTCTCCCACACAGCCTCACTCTCTCTCTCTTTTCCTCTCTCCCTCTCTCTTGCTCGCATAAACATGCTTCACACACACACACACCACACACACACACACACCACACACACACACACACACACACACACACACACACACACACACACACACACACACAAACACACACACACACACACACATATATGTAGGAACGATGATCAGGGCTGAGAGAGAAGAGAAAGAGAAGATCAATGAAAGTATTGAGTGAAAAGATAGGTCTTCAGACTAGACTTGAAAGAAGGAAGACATTGCTTATGGCGAATGTGATAGGGAAGGGAGTTCCAGGTCATGGCAGCAGAGTGGGAGAAAGCTCTCTGACCATGCAGTTTCCGGTTGAAACGGGGAACACAGAAAGTTCTTGTGTCGGTAGAGGATCGGAGAGTTCTGGATGGTACATACACTTGAAGAAGTTCAGACAGATAAGAGGGAGCGGAGCAAGTAAGAATTTTGTAACAGAGACAGCAACATTTGTATTTGATTCTTTGTTCAACTGGAAGCCAATGCAACTTTTTCAGAAGAGGAGAACATGACTGGGATCTAGGGGCTTTACAAACAAGCCTAGCTGCTGAATTCTGAACACGTTGGAGAGGTTGAATGACAACTGAAGGGCAGCTGTCTTGAATATGTCTAGAATATTCTTGTTTGAGACAGTTATTCTCCTCTTAAAATGTCTAAAGTATTCTTGTTTGAGACAAACATTCTGTCCTTAAAATATCTAAAATGTCCTTGTTTGAGACAAACATTCTGTCCTTAAAATGTCCTTGTTTGAGACAAAGATTCTCTCCTTAAAATGTCTAAAATGTCCTTGTTTTAGACAGTCATATTCTCCTTGAACTATGTAAAATGTCCTTGTTTGAAACAATCTATCATTTTCTTTTTTAAAATGTCTAAAATGTAATTCAGACTGCCATGGTCTTTTCAAATTGTCTAAAATGTATTTCACACAATCTCTCTTTAAAGTGTTTGGAAATGTTTTGAAAGTTCATGTTTGAAACAATCTATCATTCTCATTTCAAAATGTCTAAAATGTAATTCAGACTGCCATGGTGTTTTCAAATTGTCTAAAATGTATTTCACACAATCTTTCTTTAAAGTGTTTGGAAATGTTTCGTATCATTGTGAATCCCTTGACTCCATGCTGTAATAACGACAAAAACACACAAAGTAAAACCCGTATATATATTGGGACTCATGAGAGAGAACTTGCCCCCAGGAAAAAGAAAAGCACATCAACTGGCTGCTTAAAATCAAAAGGTGGTACGATTATCATGGAAAAAGACAAAACATTAGATAGATGGGGATAGTACCTTAAAGACCTTTTTGACGATGACAGGAAGGAGGAACACACCATAAGAAAGAAGGATGAAGGACCACAAAGAATGAAAGATGAAATTAGAGCAGCGCTGAAAAAGATGAAACAAGGAAAAGCCCCAGGACCAGACAATATTGCTGTAGAAATGATCGAGGCTCAAGAGAAATTTGGTACTGAAAAAAACTACAATCCTTGTAAATGAAATTTATGACTCCAGAAAAATCCCTAAAGGAATGTCAAAATCAATTTTCATTACACTTCTAAAGAAGGCAGGGGCCATAGAACGCGAACTCCATCGTACAATCAGCTTGATGAGTCATGTAGCAAAACTTGTATTAAGAATGATCATGACGAGGACAAAGAACAGAATCAAAAGAGAAATAGCAGAAAAACAACAACAATGTGGACATGTTGAAGGGAAAGGAACTATTCATGCCATATACATCATGAGAACTCTCACAGAAAGATCAAGTGGGTTTAGTAAGGATTTAGATTTACGCTTTGTTGATTTTGTTGAGTCTTTTAGAAGAACTTATCAACCAACTGGAAAATCTCAATATTGAGGGAAAAGATCTCAGAATAATCAGGAATATGTATTGGGAACATACAGCAGACTACGCAGAGCCATATCAGGGCTATAACCAGTTTCAAATCATACTACTTCAACAAAGAAAGAAAAAAAAGAAGAAGAAAAGTAGGCCTATACATATCAATGCATTCGCGTACATAAGCCAAGGAAATGCCCTTGGCGTTGACCACTGTGCTGTGTCCAATCTATCACACAGGGGATGTAAAACACCTGAATACAAAGTCAAACATAACTAAGGACACAAACGTATATAAAACAGGCCTAAATTACCCAAAATTGCTTCCGCATATCACATGTTCCTAAAGCCACAAATGCACTTAAATAATGTACCCAACTATCAATCCTAAGACAAAGTACGTGAGATTTTATCGAACACATACAGATGAAGAGACCAGCATGGCAGATAACGATATAAAAAAAATGACAGAAACAAAGAGAGTGACAGAAAAGAGGAAAATTCTGGCACAGAATTTCCAGAAGGTGGGTTTACTATTTATGCTGAAAGAGTCCCCAGCATCCCCATGGGGGAAGTTGTCAGGAAAAACTTATGCCTTCAGTACTGTAGGCTATAGAAATAGTGTGTTGTCAGGAAAAACTTATGCCTTCAGTACTGTAGGCTATAGAAATAGTGTGTTGTCAGGAAAAACTTATGCCTTCAGTACTGTAGGCTATAGAAATAGTGTGTTGTCAGGAAAAACTTATGCCTTCAGTACTGTAGGCTATAGAAATAGTGTGTTGTCAGGAAAAACTTATGATTCAGTACTGTAGGCTATAGAAATAGTGTGTTGTCAGGAAAAACTTATGATTCAGTACTGTAGGCTATAGAAATAGTGTGTTGTCAGGAAAAACTTATGCCTTCAGTACTGTAGGCTATAGAAATACAGTGTTGTCAGGGTCAAACTTTCTTACTCACTATGCTGTCTGTCTCAAGTACCAACATGTCAGTCGATGGATGTCAGCAGTGTTGTAAAACAAAGAGTGATGCGTTCCTTTCCACAAGGACACTACAACATCCCATGTAATCACTGAATATTTCATCATCATAAACACGTCGCTCAAGTCGACAGAGAAAGCGAGAGGTGGAGGTGGTGGGGGGGGGAGAGTGTGTGCCCCTGTCATGTATCCCGTCAACGGCCAGATCCATACTCCCCCTCCCCCCCATACCCCCCCCCCCAACTTCGCTCCTCATCCATTTCATCGTTAAGAGACAACTTTAGGTTAAAAAACGAATTAGGGTTTGAATGTTTCTTTGGATGAATGCTACCCCCATGGGGATGTCGGGGGCTCTTTCAGTATAAATAGTACCCCCACCTTCTGGAAATTCTGTGCTAGAAATGTCCTCTTTTGTCATTGTCTTCGTTTCTTTCTTCTTCCTTTGCTTTCTGTCATTTCTACCTATCATTTTCTGCCTTAATGGTCCATTCACCTGTATGTGTTTAATAAAGTCTTACGCACTTTCTCTTAGGATTGATAATTGGGTACATGTATTGAGTGAATTTTTGGCTCCATGGAAATGAGATGTGCAGAAGCAATTTTCGTTAATTTAGGTCTGTCTATAGTTTATGTATCCTTAGTTATGTTTGAATTTGAAATTAGGTATGTTTTTAAATCCTGTGTGTGACGAACTGGATGGATGTGCGAATGCATTGCTATATGTATTCAATTTTGTTTTCCATTACATTTTCCTATTGAAGTATTGTGTATGTTTTAAAACGGTTATAGGTCTGTTGTTGTCTGTACTCTGGGTGTGATACAGGTCTGTTGTTGTCTGTTGTTGTCTGTACTCAGGGCGTGATACAGGTCTGTTGTTGTCTGTACTCTGGGTGTGATACAGGTCTGTTGTTGTCTGTTGTTGTCTGTACTCAGGGTGTGATACAGGTCTGTTGTCTGTACTCAGGGTGTGATACAGGTCTGTTGTTGTCTGTACTCAGGGTGTGATACAGGTCTGTTGTTGTCTGTTGTTGTCTGTACTCAGGGTGTGATACAGGTCTGTTATTGTCTGTTGTTGTCTGTACTCAGGGTGTGATACAGGTCTGATGTTGTCTGTACTCAGGGTGTGATACAGGTGTGTTGTTGTTTGTACTCAGGTGTGATACAGGTCTGTTGTCTGTTGTTGTCTGTACTCAGGGTGTGATACAGGTCTGTTGTTGTCTGTACTCAGGGTGTGATACAGGTCTGTTATTGTCTGTACTCAGGGTGTGATACAGATCTGTTATTGTCTGTTGTTGTCTGTACTCAGGGTGTGATACAGGTCTGTTGTTGTCTGTACTCAGGGTGTGTTACAAGTCTGTTGTTGTCTGTTGTTGTCTGTACTCAGGGTGTGTTACAGGTCTGTTATTTTCTGTACTCAGGGTGTGTTACAGGTCTGTTGTTGTCTGTTGTTGTCTGTACTCATGGTGTGATACAGGTCTGTTATTGTCTGTTGTTGTCTGTACTCAGGGTGTGATACAGGTCTGTTGTTGTCTGTTGTTGTCTGTACTCATGGTGTGATACAGGTCTGTTATTGTCTGTTGTTGTCTGTACTCAGGGTGTGATACAGGTCTGTTATTGTCTGTTGTTGTCTGTACTCAGGGTGTGATACAGGTCTGTTATTGTCTGTTGTTGTCTGTACTCAGGGTGTGATACAGGTCTGTTGTTGTCTGTTGTTGTCTGTACTCAGGGTGTGTTACAGGTCTGTTATTGTCTGTTGTTGTCTGTTGTTGTCTGTACTCAGGTGTGTTACAGGTCTGTTATTGTCTGTTGTTGTCTGTACTCATGGTGTGATACAGGTCTGTTGTTGTCTGTTGTTGTCTGTACTCAGGGTGTGATACAGGTCTGTTATTGTCTGTTGTTGTCTGTTGTTGTCTGTACTCAGGGTGTGATACAGGTCTGTTATTGTCTGTTGTTGTCTGTTGTTGTCTGTACTCAGGGTGTGATACAGGTCTGTTATTGTCTGTTGTTGTCTGTACTCAGGGTGTGATACAGGTCTGATGTTGTCTGTACTCAGGGTGTGATACAGGTCTGTTGTTGTCTGTTGTTGTCTGTTCTCAGGGTGTGATACAGGTCTGTTATTGTCTGTTGTTGTCTGTACTCAGGGTGTGATACAGGTCTGTTATTGTCTGTTGTTGTCTGTACTCAGGGTGTGATACAGGTCTGATGTTGTCTGTACTCAGGGTGTGATACAGGTCTGTTGTTGTCTGTTGTTGTCTGTTCTCAGGGTGTGATACAGGTCTGTTATTGTCTGTTGTTGTCTGTACTCAGGGTGTGATACAGGTCTGATGTTGTCTGTTGTTGTCTGTTCTCAGGGTGTGATACAGGTCTGTTGTTGTCTGTTGTTGTCTGTACTCAGGGTGTGATACAGGTCTGTTATTGTCTGTTGTTGTCTGTTCTCAGGGTGTGATACAGGTCTGTTGTTGTCTGTTGTTGTCTGTACTCAGGGTGTGATACAGGTCTGATGTTGTCTGTTGTTGTCTGTTCTCAGGGTGTGATACAGGTCTGTTATTGTCTGTTGTTGTCTGTTCTCAGGGTGTGATACAGGTCTGTTATTGTCTGTTGTTGTCTGTACTCAGGGTGTGTTACAGGTCTGTTATTGTCTGTTGTTGTCTGTTCTCAGGGTGTGTTACAGGTCTGTTATTGTCTGTTGTTGTCTGTTCTCAGGGTGTGATACAGGTCTGTTGTTGTCTGTTGTTGTCTGTACTCAGGGTGTGTTACAGGTCTGTTATTGTCTGTTGTTGTCTGTTCTCAGGGTGTGATACAGGTCTGATGTTGTCTGTTGTTGTCTGTACTCAGGGTGTGATACAGGTCTGTTATTGTCTGTTGTTGTCTGTACTCAGGGTGTGATACAGGTCTGTTATTGTCTGTTGTTGTCTGTACTCATGGTGTGATACAGGTCTGTTATTGTCTGTTGTTGTCTGTTGTTGTCTGTACTCAGGGTGTGTTACAGGTCTGTTATTGTCTGTTGTTGTCTGTACTCAGGGTGTGATACAGGTCTGTTATTGTCTGTTGTTGTCTGTACTCATGGTGTGATACAGGTCTGTTATTGTCTGTTGTTGTCTGTACTCAGGGTGTGATACAGGTCTGTTGTTGTCTGTTGTTGTCTGTACTCAGGGTGTGATACAGGTCTGTTATTGTCTGTTGTTGTCTGTACTCAGGGTGTGATACAGGTCTGTTGTTGTCTGTTGTTGTCTGTTCTCATGGTGTGATACAGGTCTGTTATTGTCTGTTGTTGTCTGTTGTTGTCTGTTGTTGTCTGTTGTTGTCTGTACTCAGGGTGTGATACAGGTCTGTTATTGTCTGTTGTTGTCTGTACTCAGGGTGTGTTACAGGTCTGTTATTGTCTGTTGTTGTCTGTACTCAGGGTGTGATACAGGTCTGTTGTTGTCTGTACTCAGGGTGTGTTACAGGTCTGTTGTTGTCTGTACTCAGGTGTGTTACAGGTCTGTTATTGTCTGTTGTTGTCTGTACTCAGGGTGTGATACAGGTCTGTTGTTGTCTGTACTCAGGGTGTGATACAGGTCTGTTATTGTCTGTTGTTGTCTGTTGTTGTCTGTTGTTGTCTGTACTCAGGGTGTGTTACAGGTCTGTTATTGTCTGTTGTTGTCTGTTGTTGTCTGTACTCAGGGTGTGATACAGGTCTGTTATTGTCTGTTGTTGTCTGTTGTTGTCTGTACTCAGGGTGTGTTACAGGTCTGTTATTGTCTGTTGTTGTCTGTACTCAGGGTGTGATACAGGTCTGATGTTTGTCTGTACTCAGGGTGTGTTACAGGTCTGTTATTGTCTGTTGTTGTCTGTTGTTGTCTGTACTCAGGGTGTGATACAGGTCTGATGTTGTCTGTACTCAGGGTGTGTTACAGGTCTGTTATTGTCTGTTGTTGTCTGTTGTTGTCTGTACTCAGGGTGTGATACAGGTCTGATGTTGTCTGTACTCAGGGTGTGATACAGGTCTGTTATTGTCTGTTGTTGTCTGTTGTTGTCTGTACTCAGGTGTGTTACAGGTCTGTTATTGTCTGTTGTTGTCTGTTCTCATGGTGTGATACAGGTCTGTTGTTGTCTGTTGTTGTCTGTACTCAGGGTGTGATACAGGTCTGTTATTGTCTGTTGTTGTCTGTACTCAGGGTGTGATACAGGTCTGTTATTGTCTGTTGTTGTCTGTTGTTGTCTGTACTCAGGGTGTGTTACAGGTCTGTTATTGTCTGTTGTTGTCTGTACTCAGGGTGTGATACAGGTCTGATGTTGTCTGTACTCAGGGTGTGATACAGGTCTGTTGTTGTCTGTTGTTGTCTGTTCTCAGGGTGTGATACAGGTCTGTTATTGTCTGTTGTTGTCTGTACTCAGGGTGTGATACAGGTCTGATGTTGTCTGTTGTTGTCTGTTCTCAGGGTGTGATACAGGTCTGTTGTTGTCTGTTGTTGTCTGTACTCAGGGTGTGATACAGGTCTGTTATTGTCTGTTGTTGTCTGTTCTCAGGGTGTGATACAGGTCTGTTGTTGTCTGTTGTTGTCTGTACTCAGGGTGTGATACAGGTCTGATGTTGTCTGTTGTTGTCTGTTCTCAGGGTGTGATACAGGTCTGTTATTGTCTGTTGTTGTCTGTTCTCAGGGTGTGTTACAGGTCTGTTATTGTCTGTTGTTGTCTGTTCTCAGGGTGTGATACAGGTCTGTTGTTGTCTGTTGTTGTCTGTACTCAGGGTGTGATACAGGTCTGTTGTTGTCTGTTGTTGTCTGTACTCAGGGTGTGATACAGGTCTGTTATTGTCTGTTGTTGTCTGTACTCAGGGTGTGATACAGGTCTGTTGTTGTCTGTTGTTGTCTGTTCTCATGGTGTGATACAGGTCTGTTATTGTCTGTTGTTGTCTGTTGTTGTCTGTTGTTGTCTGTTGTTGTCTGTTGTTGTCTGTACTCAGGGTGTGTTACAGGTCTGTTATTGTCTGTTGTTGTCTGTACTCAGGGTGTGATACAGGTCTGTTGTTGTCTGTACTCAGGGTGTGTTACAGGTCTGTTGTTGTCTGTACTCAGGGTGTGTTACAGGTCTGTTATTGTCTGTTGTTGTCTGTACTCAGGGTGTGATACAGGTCTGTTGTTGTCTGTACTCAGGGTGTGTTACAGGTCTGTTATTGTCTGTTGTTGTCTGTTGTTGTCTGTACTCAGGGTGTGATACAGGTCTGTTATTGTCTGTTGTTGTCTGTTGTTGTCTGTACTCAGGGTGTGTTACAGGTCTGTTATTGTCTGTTGTTGTCTGTTGTTGTCTGTACTCAGGGTGTGATACAGGTCTGTTATTGTCTGTTGTTGTCTGTTGTTGTCTGTACTCAGGGTGTGTTACATGTCTGTTATTGTCTGTTGTTGTCTGTACTCAGGGTGTGTTACAGGTCTGATGTTGTCTGTACTCAGGGTGTGTTACAGGTCTGTTATTGTCTGTTGTTGTCTGTTGTTGTCTGTACTCAGGGTGTGTTACAGGTCTGTTATTGTCTGTTGTTGTCTGTTGTTGTCTGTACTCAGGGTGTGATACAGGTCTGTTATTGTCTGTTGTTGTCTGTTGTTGTCTGTACTCAGGGTGTGTTACAGGTCTGTTATTGTCTGTTGTTGTCTGTTGTTGTCTGTACTCAGGGTGTGATACAGGTCTGTTATTGTCTGTTGTTGTCTGTTGTTGTCTGTACTCAGGGTGTGTTACAGGTCTGTTATTGTCTGTTGTTGTCTGTTGTTGTCTGTACTCAGGGTGTGATACAGGTCTGATGTTGTCTGTACTCAGGGTGTGTTACAGGTCTGTTATTGTCTGTTGTTGTCTGTTGTTGTCTGTACTCAGGGTGTGATACAGGTCTGATGTTGTCTGTACTCAGGGTGTGATACAGGTCTGTTATTGTCTGTTGTTGTCTGTTGTTGTCTGTACTCAGGGTGTGTTACAGGTCTGTTATTGTCTGTTGTTGTCTGTTGTTGTCTGTACTCAGGGTGTGTTACAGGTCTGTTATTGTCTGTTGTTGTCTGTACTCAGGGTGTGATACAGGTCTGATGTTGTCTGTTGTTGTCTGTATTCAGGGTGTGATACAGGTCTGTTGTTGTCTGTACTCAGGGTGTGATACAGGTCTGTTATTGTCTGTTGTTGTCTGTATTCAGGGTGTGTTACAGGTCTGTTGTTGTCTGTTGTTGTCTGTACTCAGGGTGTGATACAGGTCTGATGTTGTCTGTTGTTGTCTGTATTCAGGGTGTGATACAGGTCTGTTGTTGTCTGTACTCAGGGTGTGATACAGGTCTGTTATTGTCTGTTGTTGTCTGTATTCAGGGTGTGATACAGGTCTGTTGTTGTCTGTACTCAGGGTGTGATACAGGTCCGTTTCTAATCTGTCATTCCTTTCTAAAGTTCTTGAGAAAATCGTTCTTTCCCAACTGTTAGACCACCTCACTCACAACCACCTCCTGAATCCACACCAGTCAGCATACAGGCAGTCACACAGCACTGAAACAGCTCTCCTGAGGATAGTCAACGACATTCTTCTCGGTCTTGACAATGACCGAGTTTCCAATCTTGCTCTCTTAGATCTCTCCGCTGCCTTTGACACTATTGATCATTCTATCCTTCTGTCCAGACTTCAAACTTCTTTTGGCATCTG